>PVIC010002176.1:0-52616 GCA_004025085.1 Thryonomys swinderianus
GAATTGAAAGAATTTTTAGAAGTCAGCACTTTTGGATCAAAATAACTTTTAGAAGTCAACATTTTCAGATCACAGAGAAGCCTGCACTATTAGCTGAGGAATGGAAAAAAATTTGGCACTTGATTCATCCAGAAATACCCATCCCTGCATTCTTCCCTGCTCCAATATCATGTTTCTCATTTCTAGATTAGTAATACTTATTTCATTTTGACTTATATTTTGCCTATATATTTGCTATATGCCTCCCACTTCAACTGAATTATGAATTCCGAAGGTAAAAATAATCATCCTCGTCATGTCTACCCTTAATACAATCCCTTCCATACACCACACACTTGCACATTTATATGTCAAAAATTTAGTCTATACAAATTTGGGGCCTGCCAATCTCTCTTAAAAAATGAGATAGGTTGCCATGGAAACAGCAATGATTGTGAGATGTAGGTTAGAAATGGGAATTGAACAATACGTCTTTGTATTGACTAGTAGTATTCTAAAGTTACATATCCACAGGCCCAGTTATAACAGATGGATTATAACACTCTGAAATTTGATCTAATAGCATTCATTAAAAGTCTGTGAATGAACCAGATGGTAAAGAGCATGCTGGAGAGAGTCGGCTTATATGTGATACAGTAATAACTTCCTTTTCAAATGTTATGACCTTTCAAATACTGTCTTCCATGCTTCACTGCATTATTATACATCACCCATAAGTGATAGAAAGGCTTGAATCCTAGCTCTGTTGCTTAATGGCCATAAAATGCCTGGTATCTTGAATTATTTTTGGAAAAACACTTTAGAAGTGATTAAGACACAGAACAGTACCTGCCACACAGGTGACACAAAATACAGGTTTGATGTCATTATTCTTCTTTAATTGAAAGAGTAAAGGTAGGAAATTCATGATTCAGCTCAGAGATGCAAACATACACATACTTCCAAAACTCAGTATATTTCTGTAAAATCTGAGAGTATTCTCTACGAGACAATCAGTACTTACCAGTCAAAACTTCAGCTAATAGCCCGGATACTGTTTCTTATCAATTTGAAGAATTTCTGTGAGTCTATGTCTTTTACTGGGCTTTGCTTTGTTACTGTTCTTGTTATTTTTCTTCTGCTTTTTAAATTAGTGTATGTGATACATAATAAATACATTAGAATCTTGGGTTGTGAGTAACTTGTTTCTTGAGTGTCCCATAAGATGAACAAACAATTCTAATTAATTTAACTTGATACAAGTGATATCCTGTAATATAACTTGTGCCTGATGCTGAACATCACATGATCACACTGAGCCAATTGTCTGTCTGTCTCAAGAGCAAGAGATTGTGGAGGAGATCTTCTCTGCAGAGCAGGAGATGCACAAGGGAGAGGAAACTCTCACTTCAAGTGCGATTAGAAGGTATGTAAATTTGGGAAATAGTGCAAAGTTTTGCAAAAAAGCGCCAACCTTGTAGCAATGTGAACAGTTATTCTGTGCAAAAACAATGCAAGGTCATATTTCCAAGAAATCTTTCAAGGGGAACAAAAATACACACCACCAGATAGATTCCTTGTTAAGCTGTGTGAAATAAAAAGATTGCACTGGGCCAGTAGATAACAGTGATTTTACCAGTGATAGTGGAAGTTGTCCTACACCATAACTCTCCTCTCTCTTTTTCCTCTGACATCAACCATGAAGGTTTTCCAAAAACAAGTGAACATGAGTTTATTTTTCTTTATGTTATGTATTTTCTTTAATGGTCTCAAAATGCAACCATGTTCCTATACATAATTCAAGTTTATCTTTTATGTCACAGAGTACTCCACTGTATATAAATATCATATTTTCTTTATCAGTTTGTCTGCTGATTGATATATAAGCCATTCCCAAGATTCAGATTTTGCTATAAACAGGGGTATGGGGTGACCCTGCAATATGATGCTTTTACCTTTTTGGGGAAAAGCCTAGAAATAGAGTAGAGGGGTCAAATGGACTTTTGGTTTTGAGCTTCTTGAGGAACTTTCATACTGACTTCCGTACAGGTTGTGGTAGTTTACATTTCCACCAAGAATATAGAAGAGTTCCTCCATAACCTCATCAGTATTTATTGTTGACTTGACTTCTTGATGACAGCCATTCAATCTGGAGTAAGATGAAATCTCATTGCTGCTCCCCTTTGCATTTCTCTAGTAGCCAGAGATGCTGAACATTTTTTTTTCATGTATTTAATGACCATTAATGCTTCATCTTCTGAGAAGTATCTATTCCTAACATTTTTATGGCAAAACCAGCTCTTCATTGTTTGGTCACAATTTTCCTACTTGGCATTGTTCACTTCATTTCCATTCTCCTAACACCCTTTTATTTGGCAATTGTTGTGATTTATGTTCCAAATGTGTCCCAAATATCGTATATTAAGGGCTTGATCACCACTATAGCAATGATCACAGGTGTGATCTATGAAGGTTATTGTGTCATGAAGGCACCGAACTAATAGATTAGTCCCTTATCTGAATGAGTATTAGGAGATGGGACCTCATTGGAGGAAACAGATCACTAACTTTGTGCTTTTTAAGGGAATATCTCTCTCTTTCTGGGTCTTTTCTTGTGGATCTGCTTCTGGGGGCCATGAAGTGAATAAGTTTGCTCTGTTCTGCCCATCTGCCATGATATTTCTCTCTTGGAGCTAGCCTGATCATGGGGTGGAACCTCTGAAAGTCTAAGCAAAAATAAACTTTTCCTTTTTTAAATTGTCAAGAATTTTGTTCCAGTAATGCTCTGGACTTCTGGCCTGAGTCTTCTGGCTTCACTGTTTAAAAAACCATGTTCATCTAGCCTTTTCTTTTTCTTGGAAATTCCACTATTTTCATATAGATCTTAACTCTACCATTGTTATAGCTCTCAAAACTTTTTCTTCAAGAGGAAGCTCGTAAAGAAGGGACAGTTTTTTTTTTGGTTTAATTTTTGCTCCTTCAGCATGTAGTATGATGTTCAACTCATACCTCAACAAGAAACACCCTGACAAGGGAGGCTGTCCTGAAATTTCTACCTATTGCTAGAGCAGCATCTGGTTATGGTCTGGACTCCAGGAACTTTCCTGAATACTAATCATGGCAAAAAAATATTTTACAATGATTACTGCTTTTATATAATTGAAGAAAAGATGACGATGGGTTATTTTTCTCTTTCTGCCAGTTGTTCAACAGATGTTAGTCAGGTCGCATGAGGATGCCAAGTTACATGTAAGGCATACCACTTATTTAATGTTGGATAATCTTAAAAGGCAAAAGAAGAAACTGAAAATTATGACCTTTCTCTAGGGATCTTTATATTTCTTCGTGACATATTTTTGTGTATGAAAAACATTTTCTTATGACAAACGTAAGTTGGGAAAGGATTCTTTCTTGAAGAATCTTTTCATTTTTAATAAATGTTATTTGAAGCACAACATTAACCATATGTTTTAGTGCAATGCATAGATACACACAGCTCTACTTTATCCTATCTCAGAGTAGTGTTTGCTTCATATAGACATCTATTGATTCAGTATTTGGGGGGGGTCAACAAATACATGTAAACATTTGTTGATAAACAAGTACTTACTGATTCAGATTGATTCATAGAGATGGTACTTATTACCAATCGGTACTTATTGAATTAATAAGGAGACAAAAATGGAGTCACAGATTTAGAAGAGCTCTTCAAACCCTGTATTCTATTTAAATAACTGTGGCAAAATTAATTTTAGATCTTGTACCCTTTTGAGGTTTCTTGTGAGGCCAGACTGGTTAAATAGGAAGGGAAAATGAAAAGCTGTACATGCTTAGCCATGAGGTTTTGATTACTTTCCACACCCAGTTATGGTAATTTATCAGCAAGGACCACTAGATTGACTGCATCCATTCATGCTCTTACACTGAGCTCTATGTCTTGTCTCTGTCTAGTCTTACAAAAGATTTAGAAGTTAACACAAGGTCATTATCCTTAGACCTAATGACAACTGCAAAGAAAAATAAATAACTTATGAAATAAGTGGGAAACATCACAGAAATGAGCAGCAGATGGGAAGTAGGTGAGACCTCTGGTCGTCGTACTTCCAATCCTACATATTGTTTATTTGACACAAATTTATTACTGAACATGTAACTTTTTCTTTACTTATTCAATCACCTGATCACTCATTCTATAAACATGTATTGACTACTACCACAATGCAAATATTTTACTTGAAACGGAGAATAAAACAGTGAGTAAAAACAGATGCCATTCCTGAAAGTAAACAAAAAGCTATATCAAAAAACATAAAATCACAATTGTGGTAAGAGAAGAATAGAATGGAGAGAAGCAGTAACAGGCCAGGCATGGCAGGTTTATTTTTGCCTCTTAGTGTCTTACACTTGGCCTGATGCTAGTAGGATCCTAAAGGGCCTACGGATAGATCAGAATAGGCTTTTGATGGAGCAGCAAAAAGTTTGACTTACTTTGTTCTGCCTCTACCTCCCCATATTCTTTGAGGCTTGTTAACCATCATGACTATAAATAAATGGTCCTTTAATTTTTTCTTTAAGAGTCTTTAATTATGAGGACCTAATATTCCAACCTAGTCAAACCATTTGTGTTTAACTGGTGTTGAGACTTTCAACCAGATCTTCACCCAACCATTTTAACTTTCCATAAACCCATAACATAGTCCAGCTAATGTGCAGTGAGGAGAGTGTGGGGTTTACAATTTAATTTGCATATCTGAAAACTCTGAGACCTTGAAAAAATAACAGATACCATATCACTCATTGTTATAAAAGTCCTTTGAGACTACACCCTACAAATGCATATATATGATAATTGCACTGAACGTTCATAGTCCTTCCCTGAACACAGAATAGTGAATGGGGAAGGAAAAGAAGAAACAGGAACTGTTAAAGTAACAGAGTCATAGCAGATGAGGGTATGCTGATTTTCATGCACTTTCAAAATAAGTTATATGTGCAAGTAAATTACAGTCAAATAGTTCTCCAACATTTGTTATGGACAACAGCACACCACTACTTGGTTCTGCATTTATTCCATCTCAGAGGCAACTACATTCAACTCTTCTAGCTGATTATTTTGATACAGTGCTTATTTTAATGTCTGTAAATAACATCCTTCAGTTGATACAGCTTTGCTTTTCAGTTTTAGTCATATTGTATTTACATTTTGCACTTTAGAAAATTAATTTTTAAAGTCCTTTCTTATTTGCTTGACCCACACATCTGCTTCTCATTGTACCATTTCTCTAATAGAGTCATGCATTTCTTTTCTTTTAAAAGAAATAATGGAGGTGCATTAAAGCACATGGTTCTAGAAGTTGGGCAGCCCCAAAACACTGAGGCACTATTGAAGTTCTTGCTACCTCAAGTTTTGCTTTTCTTAGATTACTACACAGGGTTTACATATATATATGAATAAGCAAGTTCATTTGTAGCAGTGCCCCAAAACAAATTATAACTTTACTGTAAAACTTATTTTTATAGTTAAAAATCATCCTACTTTTATATAAGTTTAATTTTTCATGTATTGGTGAAATATTTAACCCCAAATGTTTGCTTATTTTCTAACTCTTGTCCAGAATTCAGACTTAACAGATATTCCCTCAATTTTTTTGTTTGAAGATTTATGTCTTGGAACATTCTGGCCTATGCCCATGTGAACAGGGTGCTCTCTATGCTGGCTTTTAACTAGCATCCAGATTATTCATTAGCAATTTCCTGGGAATTTAGGTCATGTCTTTATGAGGAGGCATCTCACCCCATCAATCTGGCACCTAAAGAAGAGCAGCTGATTCATAGAACAAAAGTTGTGTATCTCTTGCACAACATTCCCTAAAAGTCTGGAAGATTCCGATGACTTACAAGATGGCTTTGTTGGAACTAGCATACCAAGTGGCATTCATACTAAGTCCTATATTTTCAGATTGTCATATGTTTTCATAATTGTCAAGACAGAGTATGAGATCATAGATCCTTGTTACATCTATTTTTGATTGCCCCATTCTAGAAGTAACCAAACCAAATCATTGGCCACGCCAAATCACACGGACCATATCTATTTGCAAACAAACAGAGAAACGTGCTCTTGGAAAGAGAGTATTAACAGGAAATGCCAACAGCAGGCTACCTAGACTACTGTCCTTCTCACCATCTTTGCATCACTCCAGATTCTTTCAACTTCCTCTCTTAATCTTAATGATTGATTTTGTGAAACGTCAGACCCACTTCCTGGGAAGTGGGGGAGGAGGACTTAGGTGGAGGAGGACCTAGCCTTGGGTTATGCTGTGGGCCCATTGTTTCTGCTTTGAGGGTCTCTGGCATCTTGAAGGTGCTGGTAGAAGTTTTCTGTGTATGTACGTGTGATCCCTGAAGGGCAGGTAAGTTGATCCCTTTGGCAGAAACTTTACCCTGCATGACAGGCACTAAACAAATGCTTCATTGTTTCTCTCCACACACACATATCCTGAAAACAAACTCCACCCCTTTCCATGATTTGTTCCCTTGTCCATGCTTTCTTCCTGGGTCACATGTACTGATGCACTAGCGGTCTCAAGCTCCACACTCTGGAAAACCATGATTTGAGAAACCTTGCTTTCTAGCTTCTTGGTTTTCTACCTTGTAATATCGAAGGAAGATTGTTTCCTAAGATGGCAATGTGAGGTAGGGAAGTAAAATTTTTGTGACCTTCCTAAGTGAAAACATCAGTATTTTATTTTGACAATCGATCTGTTCAAATTTGAATGGAATTCAGTTGGAAACAAATTTCCCTAAGAATCTTGAGACATCGTCCCATGACTTCCTAGTTTCTAGCTGTCACAAATCTAAAAGCTGTTCCTGATCTTCCCTCATAACTTGCTTTTTGTGATCACATTTTCTGGGGCCATTTTGGATTATTTTTTGATCTTTATCTCAAATTTTTGATTCTGTTTTTTAGTGGATCTATCCTCCATTTTGTTAGGATTTTAGTTTTCTTGATTATTTATCATCATTGCTTCCTCTGTGTTCTTTTTCTGGAAATCCTTTTTTTAATGCCAATATCAAATCTTTTGAATATGTAGCCTAGTTTGTTCATTGTTTGTGTGCCTTTTTCCTTTGCTGTATGCCCTAGAAGTTTTCTCCAACTTTATCTCTCAAACAATGCATTGAATTTTTAAATTTTTCTTCTGAAATTTCACATGTCCTTCAGTGGTTTTTCTTTCTTTTTCCATTAAAAATACGTCTTTATTCTAGTTAAATGTTTGGGATACTTTTTACTCATCCCTTCCAGCACATGCAGGGGTTGAGTAGTAATGCAATATGCTGTGGGAGGGTTTTCAGGATGCATTTGTTCCACTGACTTCTCTATCTCAAAAACCTAAAAAAAAAAAAAAAAAAGCTCAACAACATAACATAATTTGTATAGTATGGGAATAGATTATCTTTCTGCTCATAAATCAAAATCGTATCTCAAAATCTGAACCTTCTTTTTGGGTCTAACAAGTTTTTAGAATTTTTCCTCTAATAAAATAGATTATAATTTTTCAGAGTAATTGAGTTCTTGAGGCAGACAACATTTCTGTTTACCATAGGGAAACTGAATGAGTTGAAAATAATAGAACTGAATCAGCAAAGAAACACTCTGAGCTTCCAAGACTTTTACTGGATGACAATTTTTATACATTTTCTTACCTTCATTGAAGGGTTGTGAAGAACAGGGTGTTGCCAAACCTTGCAAGAAGAGAGTGGCTTTACACTGAAATAATTTTGGAGAAAAGGACTAGGGGAAGCATATGCTAATTTTAAGAAGTCCTAGAGAGCTGTGTTCTCTTTTGGGAAGAAAAAGGGGAAAAAAGAAAAGAAAGTATTGGATGACCCAAAAGACTAAAACAATTGTAAATTCCTTGATGTAGAGAATAATTGATACTGATCACTTCTACTCACTGCCTTCTTGAGGTCTGCCCAAATGGAAAAGAATAAGCAACGCTAGTGAAGAGAAGACTTCCTCCTTTCTTTCTTCTTTCTCTCCACTGCATTTATTTCCTCATTCAGTGGCAAGAAACGCTTGCATGTCTTTATGGGGCTGGAGTTGGCTGTGTGATTCCTTGGTAAAAGCAGAAATTACATTTTTTCTTGTTCCAAGTTGAATGTGTAGGCTGTTTTAATTTTAAATGCTGAGCCCCATCAAGCATTTTCTTATAGAGTATGTGGCTTTACTATGGGAAAGGGCAGCTCAGTGAATCCATTTCTCTGAAAATAGGGTGAGAAAAGTGACTTGTCCCATGAAATTGGCCAATCGATGCAATGATGCTCCACCAAACCACAATCAGGACCCTCATCACACTCAGGGCCAAGGCTGTTGATTGATTCCATTTGATTTACTTCCCTTGAGTGAAGGAAGCAGCCTCTTCCAAGGTTGCTTCTCTTTGGGTGCAGCTTGTAACTGAAGTCAAATCAGTAGAGTGGTGCAAACTCTATAGACTTAATAAGGACAACTCTTTAGTTTTAGGGGCTGCTGTTGCAACTGATTAGAGTTAGCTTCTTCTCTTACCCAGTTGTCTTTCCTCATTTCTCACAGGTGTTATTCCCAAGAGCATCATTCAATCAGCTGCTTTCATTGCAATTTCAGGATTCCATAGTCCCTTTTCCTGTTGAACCTGGCCTATGGGAGTGACCTAGGAAGGTATAAAAATGGGGTTTGGAACTTGGTCATCCATTAACAGGAGCAATTGAATTTGTGATGTGTAGGTAATTACAGGGACCATGACAGAGTAAGACTCTCATAGGAGGGAAAAACGCGCTTCATGCTCTCAAAAAAAAAAAAAAAAAAAAAAAAAGGTTAAAAATGTTTAATCAAAAATGGCCACCTGGTAGGAATTTCAGATTGGCCACCCTTGGTAATAGCCAACATATATTTTGATGGGAATAGATTGGTATTTTGGGTGCAGATTTGCCTTTTTTTTAACCCACATGGTTCCAGTCAGCAGTGTTCAGGGATTAGACATTTTGATTTATAAAACTGCATTAAACAAAGAGATTTACTTTTCAGTAAAGAAGATATGATAGTAGCCATGTGGTTATGGAATCCATGGACCTGCTATAAGCCATCAAAACCAATGCTCTAGTAGAGGGGCAGGCTACCTCTCTGAAAGCCATGATACAGTGCCAGATTAAAGAAGATATACTACAAAGAAAAGACCTTCTTCTGGGCTGTACCCCATAGGTGAGGAGTATTTGGTTTAGAAACTGATGTGTAGAAAAAGGAATGGTCTTGCTACCATTGCATCTAGTGATTACTTAGGGAATTTCTTGTGCCCACAAATCTAGGCTTGGTAGGTCTCAGAAGACATCATGAATATTCCATTAAATTTTACACATTGGCTGCCAGATAATCACATTGAAATCATGTATCAAAATACCAGTAGCCAAGGGGCAAAATCACCATCCTAGAAGATTATTGACCCTGACCGTACCCAAAAGTCAAGAGTTCTGTCATACAGTGAGGACCTGGAAGAATTTCTTTGCCTCCAAATAATTCACTATGGCAAGTCTTGGCACACCGTTGTCCATTTTGATGATACTAGAACAAAGCCTTGGTGTGAAAAGAGCTTGTTCACCAGGGCTGCTGAACCCTCTGTGATAAGTCTTGGCTACCCTAGTTGGTAAGCTTCCAAGAATGAAAGAGTATCTAATCAAGGACAAGAGACAACTAGCATGAAGCAGAGTGCCAGTAACAGTTTCAAACCACCTGCAGAGGTAGAGGCTACAATTTGTCCCATTAACCTTTAGGAAAAGCTGTGAACCCAAGTTTAGTAATAGCAGTTTTCAGAAACAATGAACTTGCTGTAAGAGCCATGTGCCAAAAAAAAAAAAAAAAGTGGATGCCATGTTGGACCATCTAGGTTCCTCTTCAGGACTGAGGACCCTTCATTCTCCATCTAGAAGAACAGAGGCTGCTAATGGCCCCCAGCCAAGTCTTGCTGTATGAAGAGCTTCTATTGGAGGGGAGTTGCTTTGTCCTGTTGATACCCTCCTGTGTTAGCAGCACGCATCCATCTACTAGAAGTGTCAAGATACAAACTCCTGGACTTTGCATTGGATAGGATAATTCCAAAGGGCTTTGCAGCTGCAGAGATCTTCACAGCTGAAGTCTCCAGTATCCAGACAATAGACTATTCCTTCCACCTGGTCTGCTTCCCTTGCTCCTCAGTGTTTTCATTTATAACATTACCAAAACACCTTCTCTCTGAATATTGGAGTCTGTTTCCTAGAGACCCCAGGTTGAAACTGGTACAAAAAAGCTTACACACATTTGGAAGAAGCCTTTTTATTTTTAATACCAGGGATTGAACTTGGAACCTTGTACATGCAAAGCAGGTGTCAAAACCACTGAGCTAAATCCATGGGGCTGGAAAAATTCTTTGGAAGACAAGAGAGGAGAAAACACAATATTTATATATGTATTACTTACTTCTATCATAAGTGAGTATAAGTGACTGACATTGTCCAGGTATGGGTGAAAGAAAACTAGGAGATACAATGCAATTCCAAATAAAGTAAAAATAGTATGTCATGTTCAGGGAAATTCCTTTGTTTGATATTAAATGAAGAATAAAATATTTCTGGGCATAGTAGCCCATATCTATAATCCTACCACTTGAGGGGCTGAGGCAGGATTGTCATGAGTTTCAGGCCAGCCTGGGGTACACAGTAAGACCTTATCTCAAACATAAATGAATTTATGAATAAATAAATAGGTACAAGTAAAAAAGAATATAATTTATTTTTATTTATTTATTTATTTTGAGACAGGGTCTCACTTTGTAGTTCAGGCTGTCTCTGAGCTCACTATGTAGCCTAGACAAGCTTTGAACTCAGCAATCCTCCTGTCTCTGCCTCCCGAGTGCTGGGATTACAGGCCTGAGCCACAACGCCCGGCAAGAATATAATTTTAAAGGATGGAAATTTAGTAGTTTCTCTATAATACAAGATATCTGTTCAAATATTGAGTTAGAAGAGCATAAGAATGGGACAGTCTGGGTCACTCACATGTCTTCATTTGGCCCCAGAAGTAGTTCATAAGCCCAAGATTGAACTACAGGGAAGGGAAGCCCCAGGGGCTCTAATGATAGATTTTGTAGCCCCAAGGCATTCAGAGCTTCATTTGCAACTGTGCCTTTCTTAAATACTCATATTTCCCTCTGGGCAATTGCTGCACCAGGCATTTGCTCCAGGATTGAGAGGGATTCCCGGCAGTTGCCTCCCAGGGCTGTTCTGCACAAGAGGCACCATCTACCTCGTCCTTGCTGCTGTCAGGCAGGTGCACATCTCAAAGTGAGAAGGTCCACCGCCTCCTGGGACACCAAAGCTGAAAAGTGTGTACCAAGTGCCAACAGAGATCAGATCTCCTTCTAGAAAGATGACAGCCAGGGTCTATATCTTGCCGGTAACTATCTCCAAACAATGCTTACTTGGGCTACCCTATTTGCTGCTCGCTTTCCATATCCAATCTTCAGGCTCACATTGTTTCCTTGACATTCCAGTAGGTTCTCAAGTAAAATGTTTTCTTAATTAAGATGATCAGAGTGTACAACTATTCAATGACCTGCAGCCTAAGCACCCTGAAAACAGGTTGGGTTACCACAAAGGAGGAGACTGATTCCTTTCTCTGCTCTCTGTTAGACCCAGAGTCCTACAATAGACAAGAGAGGAGAAAACACAATATTCATATATTTAGTTAGTGGTTTAATCCAAGATAGAGAGCAGCACAAACATTTTAGAAAGTGATAGTAATCTGTACTTATGTACACGGTCTTCCAGATTTTAAAGAAAAACAGCAGGCACAAAATTTGTGTTGCACGTGTCAGACCTGAGGTGTGGAACAACCTGAGGACACAGACTCATTCCAGACTCTCAAATGCTGCTTCAGAAGAGGAGGCCCGAATGCTGTGGAATCTAGGGCCTTATCTGGACATTGAATCCCTCTCTGATGACAGCTTGTTTACTTATCATGTGTCTCTTTCTCATAAAAGAGTGCAAAATGTGCAAAAATGCTTCGGTTTCTGTTTTTGTAATTGTTTGCAAGCTGGCTAAATGGTAATTTATTGTATTTTATTTTCTTTCTGGAGATGCTCCAGTTTCTTCACAACATTTTCTACTTTTTCTTCATCGTTATCCACTGCTAGGAATAATGCATGTTTCTAGTGCTTTTTCACCTCCCTAGGGACCACTAGGAGGGTCCATTTCTTAAAGAAACTGGAAAAGGTGGGGAGTAGGTGGGATCGCTGAGAAACATGTTCCAGAGTATGTTCTGCCCACACAAAATGAGAGAAAAGGTTTCTACATACAATTCCTTTGCATAGTTCTTTATCCACTCCATCTCCTTGCTTCAAGTTCCACAACTGAGAAGGTAGATGCATACTTAAAAAAAAAAAATAGAGGGCTGGAGATTTAGCTTAGTGGTTCCAGCGCCTGCTTTGCAAAAGCAAGGTCCTGAGTTCGATCCCCGGTAACCACATACATTACTGGGCGTGGAGACACACGCCCACCAGCCATCAATACTGCATACCACAGTGCCGGGCGTGGTGGCTCACGCCTGTAATCCCAGCACTCGGGAGGCAGAGACAGGAGGATTGCTGAGTTCAAGGCTTGCCTGGGCTACTTAGTGATCTCAGAGCCAGCCTGAACTACAAAGCAAGACCCTGTCAAAAAAAAAAATAGAGATTGTGGAGAGCTTACTTGTTTATAAATTCAGTGATAGCATCTGAGCGTAAAGAATCCATAGAATTACATCATCAAAGACCTTCCTTCTTTCTCTGGTTTCTATACATCACCCAACTAAATAGGCTGGAGACAAATACAGCAAACTATGATTTAGGTAATTCACACATGATTTTTTTTGTGTGTGTGCATAAGAGTTCTAGGATGGATAGCTCTTTGTCTTTCTGGATGCCAAGCAGAACAGTAAACTCCTAAATAAACTCACAGGATCCCCTCTAGGATTAATTTTTTTAAAAGGAGCAGAAAAGACATTTCTGTCTTTAAGGGCTGGCTTGTACCATGTATTATTGGGATCTTATTATGTCTGTCATAATTTAGTTTTGACATTAGCTTCTCTACCATATAATATATATATACATACATATATACATATATATACATACATATATACATATGTATATACATACATATGTATGTATATATATGTATATATATATATATATATAAAACTACACAGAATATGCTGATTTTATCTATATGGAACCACAGGGAATAGGAAAACCACACATAAGAAGAGTCTCCAAAGCTTTGACCCTCTTAGTTTTGTGAAAACTGTTTTTTTAGGGAGATGACCTGTGTAACAAGTGCATATAATTATAATGAGAGGGACTGAAGGAGAGAGAGAGACAGACAGACAGACAGACAGGCACAGACAGAGACAGAGAAACAGACAGAATACTAGCTTTCTTGTTTTTCAGGAATTTCATTAGTCCTGCTAAGCGTAATAATTAGCACCCTGTTGATAAACTCTACAAATGAAGTAGACTCTAATCCCTGTGTAGCAGTGTGGTAGGCCTGGACCTTCTGGGGCTCTGGTGGCAGACCTTTTGTGTGCCACAGCAGCTGTTCGTATTGCCCATTGCTCTATGAGGCTCACTGTCACTATTCTAGGGCAATTTTCTTGGGTCAGATGATTAAAGATTTCTCCATCACAAATCTTATCTTCTTTCCAAAGAGTTTTCAGGCTGCTTTTCAAAATTTTAGCTTGGCAGCACCTTGGATACTCTAAAAAACTGAAAAGAACCTATTTGAATGAAGCAATAGTTTCATTTGTTTGTAGTTCTAATAGCTTTATCCTGTGAAAACCTTAGACAGAAGGAATCTCCTGGGAAGTGTGACTTGAGAAGAGCCAAGATTTCCTGGACCCTGCTGAGCACCTTCTTTCCTTCACCATTTGTTATTTCCATATTGGAATTGCTTCTTCAAATAAGGCACTATTACTCTTGAGGATCTCTGCTCAGAAAACACAAATAAAAGCAAGCCTTATCTGAAGAGATCACCATATTCTAATTGAGTCTGTGACTCATGCTGAGTAGCAACTTTTCCACGTGATACAAAGCTGGAGTAAACCAGTTCCACCTGCAAAGTTGAATGTGGGTGAGATGATGACTCTGGGGAGCCAGACATCAGAGAGAGGGATGAAGAAGCAGCTTATGCATAAGATGTATCCCCAGCAGCGTATTTTGCAGCTAGGGTGCAACTCCCTGGGTAAAGAAATGGCAGAGGAAGATTGGAGCCATTCTACTAGCAGACACAAATCAGCTGCCTTAAAGCAAAAGACAGCGGCACATGGGTGAGGCTCGCACCATGCCACGGTTATGTACCGAACTTGCTGGCTGTCATTTCTAAGGACTGAATGGAACTAACAGACATTAGTGAGTAAATTTGTCCCAGGTGCCCGATGGCACTGTCTGTGTCAGGTGGCCAAAATGGATGAGAAGAAATTCCTAAGGTCTCAGGCAGAGGTTGGATGGCATGCCAGATAGTTAATCACAAATTGCCAACCGCAGCTATATTAGATTTGAGGAAGAGAAACTTCTTTTGAATCTTGTTCTAGTATTCTGTCTTTATAACTTAAAAACAGTTATCAAATTTGTTTCTTGTGTCTGCTTTTATTGATTACAAATGTTCCCAAATGTCAAGGCCATGGAATACGGCAACAAACTCTCAATTCCTTATGTTAACAAGCACCACATTGATTCCAAAAGATCAGGAAGAATAGGAAAAAAAAAAAGAATCATCACACAGATGATTTAAATCATATAGTTTATAAGGATGTAGAAAAACAGGCTTTGGTTAGCGTACAAGCTGCTTGGATTTGCATTTAATTTAAAGATGGACAGTTTTTCTGTAGGATAGGCATTTTGTCTTCTTGAAGCCAGAATAGATTCCATCCAGATGCTTCATGATTTTGCCCTGAGAGCAAACATTACATGGGAACTGAGCTGTCGAAGCTGAACAAAGCAACCTTGTAAATTCTAAATTTGGGTAATTGCTCCATCGAAGGCCTAAATTTACTAAAAGTCAAATCCAGCTTTTATTTTTATTAAGCATTTGCATCTAATTCCCACTGATCAAAAACAATTCAGTCTCTTTTCCTTCTATTTTTCTTTCTGGTAAATAAATAGTATTCTGGAAGGATGACATGGGAATCTCTTTCAAACAACCATACAAGTCTGCTGTTGTAAGGAAACGTGGAGAGAGGAAAAGCAGTGCATTTCGGGAATTCATTAAGTGGCTGAATTCATTAAATGCTGGAAGGAGATAATTTAGACCTTTTTTGTTAACACAATAATTTGCAACTGTATAATTATCAGGGTTTGCTTTAGTCTGGGACAAAATCTGATATTTATACTTAAATGAAAATTATCTACCACTTATCCTGACAAAAATATGAGCTTCTTAGTTATGATTCTTGGTAAGATGTGGGGTTACTGAATCTCCACTTTGTTCTTGCTTAATTAGTTGCTACCATCCTGGGGGTGGGCAGAGCATAGCCATATACCGCAGCCTGTAGACGGTGCTGCCTACAGCCAGTAGCCTAAGTAAAAGCTATTGTTTCACGTGAATGAAGAAGTTCTGATCTTACTCCTTCTCGGATCTTTCATTTTTTTTTTTTTTAGCTGGAAACTAATAAAGATGTTCATATAAGTCCAGGGACAGATCTTTATCATCTGGCAGATTCTCCTTCAATTTGGGAAGATATCTGTAAAAAAAAAAACCAGTCCAAATATTATGAATTCTATCGTGGGTGGAGAAGGTGCTGGAATGAGGCCCGAAGATTAAACTTGATGGAAACTAAGTCTGCCTCCAAGAGGCTAATGTGACAGTGGGGAAGAAAACGTGACAGTCACAGCATGGCCCAACAAGCCAGGAAAGTGCTGTCATTGGTGAGACAGAGCTGCTTTTGAGGATAATGATGCGGCCTCCCCTTAAAACATGGAGGGCAGAAGATGATATCCATCAAGAGAAAGCCATGAATAAGCACGGTAAGGTGCTGTTTGAGCTGAGCCTCTGCTGGCCAGGCTTCTCTGTCTTGTAAAGACAATTGCTCCTAATGCAAGATTCCCAGGAATTGGGGGTGATTATGTATTTTGGACTCATGTTGAAGATAATCCTAAGTACAACATAGAATTCTTGTAGCGGCCCTGGAAGTGTTTTATAGACATGGAAACTGAGTTATCAAGAGGGTAAGTGACTAGATCTACTTCTCAGGTTTAGGCTGGGCTGTAGGTCTGTCTTGCCTCTGGCTTGCCCTGAAGACTTAGTTTGGACTCATCTCCACCTCGCTGAAGGGTTTATAGGGCCTCTAGTCTGCAGGGTTTCTGAAGGTGGCTTAAGCTCTCTGAGTGCTCTGTTTACTCACCCAAATTTACATCCTTTCGAGACAGGGACCCAGGGCCAGGTGCAATGAAGAAGACTCTGCCCTCTGCTCTTGTGTGACTGCTGGTCACTGCTATCAAAATTCCTCCTCTGCTTTGGCCTTAGGGAAGTCTTGACTTGTAAAGATATTAACAAGAAACAATTTTGCACCCCGTAGAGTGCTAAATAACTATGAAGTAGTACAATAACCCTATCATTATCATATAGTCTACAACATACATTCATTTTGATGTTGCTTATAGAAAGTTTCTTTCATGGATTCCCAAACAGTCAGAATTCTCAGGGAAGTAATTCTTAATACTGGGCTACCCTAGACCTCACTGTTGAATGAGAAGAAAGGAAAGTATTACAGGGCAAGAAATACTGAAATTTGACTCATCCTAGGGATTCTTAAAAATAAGTAGACTCTCAGGCTGGAGATTTAGCTCAGTGGTTCCAGCACGTGCCTAGCAAGCGCAAGGTCCTGAGTTCAATCCCTGTAACCACATACAATGCTGGGCATGGTGACTCATGCGCCCGCCAGCAATCAATACCACATACCACAGTGCCGGATGTGGTGGCTCACGCCTGTAATCCCAGCACTCGGGGGGCAGAGACAGGAGGATTGCTGAGTTCGAAGCTTGCCTGGGCTGCACAGTGAGCTCAGGGCTAGCCTAGACTGCAAAGCAAGACCCTGTCTCCAAAAAAAAAAAAAAAAAAAAAAAGACTCTCCTTTTCTATAGACCCTTTGCCTTTTCTTCTGTACTATCCCAAGCCCCAGGCCCGTCACATTCTTCCAGGGAGCAGGTGTTTCTAAAGCCATCAAATGGAGGTTAGTTACAGGGAGCAGCTCTGGCTCCTTCCATGTTTTCCAGCCTGGCAGTCAACCCAACCTCACTGCCCTTCCTAGGACTTTGCGTCAATGCTAGGAAATAATGACTGTGCCAGGGAGGATCAAGAAACACTGAAATAGGCCTGTTAAGTGTCAGTTTATACAGGAGGCGGTGGAGGGTGCACTGACATCACGTAATCAAAAGGAAGAAATCACTGTGTGTCTTCTCTGGGAAGATTAGAGTGCACCTTAGCAAGCTACATTTCATGCTTCCTGAACAGTGGTGAGACGCCTTCCTTTCCTTACTCACAAAGCACCTACTTAACTACATGGTGGCGGTTTACAAATAATCAAAGTGTGGGGTTGTTCTGTGTGTTCTTAAAGACATAGGCTTTGGTGGATCAGATAAAAATCCAACCCATCTCAGCGGTGACTAACTTGTCTAAGAAAAGCAGATGTTGTTGGGTTATTGTACTACTTCATAGTTATTTAGCACTCTATGGGGTGCAAAACTGTTTCTTGAGAGGGCTCAGGAACTTCATCGCCCTTTTCGCAGCTCCTGAGAAATGTATTACTTCATTGTGTGTGTGTGTGTGTGTGTGTGTGTGTGTGTGTGTGTGTGAGAGAGAGAGAGAGAGAGAGAGAGAGGAAATGAAGAAAGTCAGCAACTTTCCATCAGTTGGGAAATCAATCAAGTAGCTGATTGGGGTGTTAGTTTTTTAAAATTACCCCAATAGATCGAGATGGGAGACACAGTGGAAGCTTTAGTTAAGGTCTTAGCTATAGGAGCATAGAAAATAGGAGCAAGAGGAGAAGGGCTCTGGGCAGGCATGGTGGGCTGATGAAAGCTGAGGTCTGCCTCAGTTCTCTGTAGACCACAGGGTGATCTTCTCCCGAACAACTTCATATGCTGTGGTTGCTGCTGAGTTTTTACCTAAGGTGTTATTACTAGGCAAGGTCACAGGCAGAGCTGTTAAAGAAATTCAGTCCTTGCCTTCGCCCTCCTGTCCTCTCCTAGAAAAACCTTTTCTGTATCTATTAGTTTCAAACATGAGAGAAAAGTCAAATGGGTCCTCTGTGGGATGATGCTGATATTGTTTCTAAACTTATTCTTTTTTTAATCTACTTTGGAATTCACAAGGTATTCACTCTATAATTCACCAATACCTTCAACTTTCTATTTTGTCTAGAAGTCAGCATTTGGATGGATAGTATTTTGAAAACATAGCCTCTTCCTCAGCCAGAAGGGGTGTTTTGCACTGCAGATAAATTTTATATACTTGGCTTAAATACGAAATATAATATATGTCTATATAAATGGAAAACATAATACTGTAAATTTTTCTTAGGTGATTCAAGAAGCTTTCTGGCAGGAAGATTAAATAGGATCAGAATAAATATAGCAACCAGGAGCTATTTTGCATTTTGTTTTTGTTAGTGAAGAGGAAGTTTGTAAGAATGACTGGAGGTTTAGGGGTGAGATATAAGTTTGAGTCTAATGAATTGCTCTGTGAGTCAAGTATCAGGGCCTTCTCAAATAATGGTGTTTCCAAATTTTGTGAGACACTCAGTAAATCAGGATGGTGGCCTCTTTGTCTAGGACCCAAGTCACAGTCAAACCCAAGAAGCTTCATAGGGGATTTCTCTGTACACTCCTCATGGATAAAGCCAATTTATGTAGAGGGTTTATTAGATCTAAGAGGATTCCATAGAACAGCAGGCTCAAGGTGAATATCTTATGGTTCAAAGGGTAAGTACATACCCTGGGTCAGAGTACTTGATTTAGAAGCTAAGTTCTACCACTTCCAACTGCGTGACAGTGGGTGACTTATTTACCCCTTACACCTCAGCCTCTTTCACTGTCAAATAGGGGTAGCAATGCACATATCATCTGGGCCATCCCTGCAAGATATTGCACAGTGGCTGGCCCACACTAAGAGCTCAATAAATACAGGCTGCTGCTAGTACTCCTGTTCCTATAGGGGTTCCCTGAACCTTCAGTATGTTGAAGAGGGCTATGAATTTGTAGAAAACAGCTGTCTGGTTTAGCCTTTCTAAGACCTATGTAGCTGCTACCCTCCTTTCCATAGATCACCTGGCTAGATTCATGATTTCTGGAAGACTCTTTGGGAAGTATTGTGGCGGACATGTTTCCAAGAAAGCCAGGCTCATATAATTGAATATTTCGTATAGAAATCTCTCACTTTACTGTATTTGCTCAAGCCCTATACACTCTTTTCAGCTCAACTCCATTTACTCTTCAAGAATCAACCCTGGCCTTTCTAGCTGTATTTGGCCTCCTTCTCTCATTTCATTTGGTCCATGTTGCTTTCATTGTACTGTCATTTGGACTCTTTGTCATTACTGTTTTGATGGATTTCTTCCCACACTGGACTTGACTTCTTTGATTTTATTTACATGGTAAGTCTTCAGCTTAACAGCTCACCATCAACCATTATTATATCCACTGTGCTCCCCTCCAGACTTCATAAGAATGTAAGTTCAGTCCATATTTGAAAGCAGTATCTGGATCATGACTTCCTGTTTAAGTAAGTCTTAGGTCTGTGGCTGTAGACTGACAAGAGGAAGTCTTCGGCAGCATCAGTTCCCAAGGGGGATTAGTTCTATGGCAAAAATCAGGTTTTTGGTGGAGGGCCATGAAAGGATGAGAGATTCCTGGGAGATGAACACTTCACAGTGAGAAACCAGTTAGTATCATTTGAGATTGGAAGATAAACGAGGCCAAAATTATCATAATACTAGACCCAAGTAGGATGGATGGAGGAAGAATACTAATGCTATAGGTGGTACCCTGAAAAGCCATAGAAAGAGATATTTATAGTGGGGTCTGATGAGCACCTGTAGGGACCAGGAAGATCATGGCATAGCTGAGAAGGGCTGAAGGGGTTCCTTCTCACAGGCCTGTGTCTTTTCTTACTTGGTGAAGAGAGAGAGAGAGGCTACATACGTCCCCTCCTCCTATCCCATGGCAGGATACACTAGGCTAGACCAGCCTCCAGTTCTCTGACACACACTTATTTTTCTAGAGGCTTAGGAGTCTGTAGCACTGAAAATATAAGTCTCAGGGGTTTGCTGCAAAAGAGAAGTCACACAAACATAAGCTCAAGTGATGTGTAGAAGTTTCATTGCTCCCTAATCACATTTAATAATCTGATCCATGCGTTCAGTGAGTGACCCAAGGATACAAAAATGGGAAAGAGAAGAGAAATATTAAAATCTCCCAGAAAAGGGGTTTGCCAAGATATTGCTGTAGGTGATGGGGTCCCAGAAGAGTTTCTAAGTTCTTGTGCATGATAAACTCATACTCAGATATGATACGTGACAAGGAAGAAAAAGCCTAATAGTTAATAAAGTTTAATTAGGCCATAATGTGCTCAGATTGAGTTTGTATTATGCTGGCAGAGAAGAAAATGGCAGAACCCATTGGGTTTAAGTTTATAATTTTGTGCCAAGTCTAGGGCGCCTCTCACTGGGTTTTATAGAGGATGACTGACAACATGATTGACAGGTTGCTGATCCAATAGCTGGATCTATTGGTACATGCCCTTTCCTATAATTCACTCTGTCATAATGAAAATGGATGAGATGCAGTCTATAAGCATGAACCTTCAATGAGTTCCAGTGAAGAAAGGTCATTATAGGTTATGCTAGAGGCATGCATGTATTGTATCCCTGTCTCCTGGTAATAGGTCTTAGGACAGAGGTCAAGGGCTGTCCTTGGTGTGTTGCTCAGATTCTGATGAGCAGAGGGAAGTGGTCTATCAGCCCCAATTTTACTATCTCATAGCTAAATATCATGCTGGTTACAAAAATAAATGTAATACAATTTGTCGAAGGGATTCAGAACATAAATACACTCTGGATAAGACATCCTTCCTTCCACTCCACCATTTCCTAGCCTTGGGCAAGTTACTTAAACTCTGTACTGAAGTTTTTCTCATATAAATTGGATCACTCCACAGAGTTAAAGCTAATATTAAATAAGATAATGGAATATGTCTTTTAGTAAAGCATTTGGCATCCAGTAAATTTGATAGAGATTGCCTGTAATAAAGACACATTCTTTTTCTGCTTTCTTGAATCTCATCATCTGGATAGCAGTGGGGGGGGTCTGAAGGAGGAAGAACATGAGTAGGAATAGACAAGATACATAAGGAGAAGTTTGGAAAAGACTGGTCTCACTGGGAACACAGTGGAATTTAAGGCTGGCACATTAGGTTGAAGCCCAATGTGGAGAGTTTTGAATCTCAAATTAAAGAATTCTTTATAATACCTGTAGTCTTGTGTTTTGAGAAACTCACTTTGAGAATAGTAGGGAGAAGGAACTGGAGCAGAGTTAACAGAAATAGAGGTGCCAATTAAGAGATCAAATTCCATCCTTTATCCTTCTATTTCTGCTTTCCCAGTTCAGTTTCTTTTTGAGTTTTTCATACTGCTCCCTCAATTATCATTGATGAGACTCTCCTTGGACTTTCGAATCATCCTCTCTGTCAAGGCCTGTTTGTTTTGCCTGCTCTCCAGGAATGTATTCAGAAACAAAATAGATCATACACACATTCATTTATAAGTCTCAGCTCTCATAGCTTCAGAGAATGGCATTTCTTCTTCTGTGTTAAGTGTTCTCACTTTAGTGCCTTATTCAAATGATGAGGACTATGTTTATAGTCAAAAAGGGAAAAAATAAAAGCAGAGATTTAGATAACTCTGAACATCTTCATGACGGTATTCTTGGAGAAGCAGAGTGGGCCTTCTGTTCTGGAACCTCTGGAACAATAACATTATTTCCACCAGAGGCCCTTGTATAATGCATACTTTCATGCAGTAAGATACATGGCACTGCCCACTGGTGACTTTACAGCTGCTTTTCAGCACCTTTGTATTAAACTCCAAGTCTGCTGAAAATAGAGCATCCATACTCCTAGGTGCTTCACTTTCGAAAAACAAACTGCACCATAGATAAGGTCTTGGGGACTTGAGGTTTATATAATGGTACACATTCTTTTAAAAATTGCTTTTCTTCTCTACCAACCTACTATGTACATGAAATAGTCTAGCTGCAATGTGCCCAATTATTCATCTGTTTGAGGTGATTCAGGATGGTTTCAAAGCCCTGGAAACATCCATTTATACTGAGATGGATTGGAGGTGAAGGAGACATGAGTTGGCACTTTGGGCAGACAAGGATGACTGGACCCGTCCCATTATGACAGCCAGAGAACAGCCCCATGGCCTGATGGGAAAGCACACTTCTAAGTTTCCCACAGGTCAGTATGCCTGGGGACCTGCTTAATTTGCCCGAAAACAAGTACTGTAAAACGTCTAAGAGGCCTCAAAATCAGACTCATCCAAAGTCTCAAAATAACAGACCTGAAGTTTATAAGCAAATATGGAAGTCCCTATGGAAAATTCAGCTCACTTGTGCTATGTCTTCCTCTATAATCTAATGCCAAGATGCAATTAGGTGTAATTCAAGATATACGTAATTACACTCATTCAGACAAGATTACTTTTGAGAGGTTCAAAAATGAGAAAATATGCATATTCCATTATAGTTTTTATTGAAGCAGAGTTAAAGTAACCTTGTTGTGATTGATGTATCCTAAACAATATGTACTGTTGACTTTGGTAGAAATACACATACTAGCATCTTCTAAATTAATACATATTTCAGTAATATAATTCACTGAAGATGGAGATATTTCAGTAAGCAGTTTGTAGTTTCTATAAAAAAATTCAGTCAGGGCTGGAGATTTAGCTCAGTGGTTCCGGCGCCTGCCTCGCAAGTGCAAGGTCCTGAGTTCGATCCCAGTAACCACATACAATGCTGGGCATATTGACTCATGCCCACCAGCAATCAGTACCACATACCACAGTGCCGGGCGTGGTGGCTCACGCCTGTAATCCCAGCACTTGGGAGGCAGAGGCAGGAGTATTGCTGAGTTCGAGGTTTGCCTGGGCTACATAGTGAGCTGAGGGCCAGCCTGAACTGCAAAGCGAGACCCTGTCTCAAAAAAAAAAAAAAAAAAATCAGTCATTATTTGGCCTTACAGGGCAAAATAGGTATTTTGTTGTAAAGTAAGAGTTTACTACATGTATTCTTATAGTATAATTGCAAGTTAGTTTCTAGTGGCCATAAGATCCTCTGAGGTAAAGGTTAGAGAGCCCTAGGGAACATCATAATACGCTATCTCACAGGGAAATAGTTATTAACATTGGAAGCCTTAAGACTAGGATGTCTCTATTTTCAAGAAAAAAAAGACAGGAAATTTCAATCCTATCATAAAAAATGAGCTTCAATAAAATTATAGTTTATTCTTTTCTCCTGTCACTGGAGAATGTTTACATGAAATATTTAGAGTAACTAGTTAAAACAGTAAAGTCAAAGGTGGGTATTATTCAGTCAAAATGTTTATTTTGCTTATTAGTCAAATTGATCATCTAAGTGAAATAAAACGATCATGTTAAGTGTTTGAATTGTATTTCAATTCAGTCAGAATTATCAATCAGATAGGTCGCATTCTCATGTACAAACCATTCGCATAGAGAATTGTGTTTTGTACCTAGAGGTTGGCTATAAACGATAAGAACAAAATTATGTCAAGTTCAGTTTTTGATTTTGATTTCAGTGAGTCATATAAATCCCTCTTTAGCACAGGTCAATGATTTCAGGGCAGCAAAACTCTTTCTTCCCAAACTACTCAGTTCCTAGATTATTTGAACTTGACATTGTCACTGAGAAGCTCTTGGGTCTTGTGAGAAGGGCTGGGCCTCTCACCACAGTGGAAAATGAATCAGTTGATTCACATTCAGGTCTTCTTGAGACATTTAGAATTTTTCTGTTGCACTTAGGGAATTCTAGCTGGTTCTTGGTCTGAGTCTTTTAAATATCCAAGGAACTTCTGGGAACTTGGAGAGGCCCATGGGAACCAGTACCCAAATGACAATGGGAAGTCCCTTCAGAAAAAGCCCAGTATTTGTTGACATCAATCTGAACCTCAGGGAGCTGTCCTCTGGTTTTAGTGTTGGCAGTTGCCCAAGTTAGAATGTTATTTTTAGTAGTATGAGGTATTTTTTTTTCAATTATACTTTGGATTTCAGCTTATGACATGAATTAGAAACTGAACTGGAATTAACCTCTTCCTTTCTCATGTTCTTAGTTTGGGTGCTTAAACAACAATGATTTCTCAAAGTCTGAATGCTGGAAGTCTGAGATCAGGGTGCTAGAATAGTCAGATTCTGGTGAATATTCTTTACTGCTCACAGAGGGATTTTTTGTTGTTGTGTCCCCAGAGGGGCAAGAAAGACCTGTGTCTCTTCCTGTCCCGTAAGACAGGGCATTCACCTCATCAGAAGTCTTCACTCTCATTTCCTAATTAGCTCTAGAAAGATCCACCTCCTAGTACCCCACAGAGGATGAGATGTCAGCATGAATTTTGAAAGGACATAAATGTTCAGTCCACAGCATTTGAAATTCTAGAGTACTTTTCTAGAATTTTTTTTTTTTTTGAGACAGGGTCTCGCTTTGTAGTTCAGGCTGGCTTTGAGCTCACTATATTGCCCAGGCAAGTCTTAAATTCAGCAATCCTCCTGCCTCTGCCTCCCGAGTGCTGGGATTACAGACATGAGCCCCCATGCCCAGAATTGTGGGGTATGGTACTGGTTGTTGGTGGGCGTGTGTCACCACACCCAATATCATATCATTGTATGTGGTTACCGGGATTGAATCAGGCACCTTGCGCTTGCTAGGCAGACGGTGGAATCACTTGAGCTAAATCTCCGGCCCTTTCTCTAGAATATTTGCATTGTTATTTGTGTTCCTCTTCCAACCCTCAATGTTTCTTGGCTTGGAACACTTCCTCCCTGTCCCATTCCTGTACCTCTGCCAGCTCCTTTCACTTTCCTTAGCACATTCTCAGCCATATCAAGCTGTTTCCCTTTTCTACCCTGACATCACTTTATGCCTCTGCTTGCAACATTCTTTCTGCCCTCTGCCGCCGTCCGCCTGCGACCGATCAAGGGTTGTCACAGGTGTTATCCGCTCCCACGCGTGCTTCTTCAGCTCCCTCAGGAAAAGAATTAATGCATCCCCTCAGCTTTACTTCATACTACTTCAACTCTAGTACTTACTCCCTTATGACTAGCAAGATAGTACGGAATTAATTTTTTTCTTGAGCGAAAGTTTATATTTTTAGTGTCTGATTACTCATTCTGCTTAGGAAACCTGGGATACGAGAAGCCAGAGTATTGGATGGTTCTTCCATGCTCATGATGAGCAAGAGGAGTAGCAATAGTAGTTGACAGAGACAGGAAGCTGGGGCCAGCATCGTAAGCCTTCCATGAATGGGGGAAAGACTGAGAGGCTTACAGATAACAATGACTACTGCAGGACAAGGGTGGTACATCTATGTGCCTGATGTGAACCTCAAGGATCAGCGGTCCCGGCAGGAGGTAGGGGGCAGTGCTGGACCTCGAGTGGTGACAAGACTGAGGGAGGACGCCTTGACAAATGAGTGCAAGTCTTTAAATCCTCCTATGTGTGAGCAGCCTTCAAAGCAGCACTCCAAGAACAACTAGGGTTTAATCAAGACAAAAAGTGAGGAGAAGATTCTGCAAAAGGCCTGGGAATGCAGACAAGTTTGTAATTGGCCAAACAGAAGGTCTGAAAAGGTGGGAAAAGCAAGGGTGTTGGGCAGACTAATGATGCAAAGGAAAGTGACGAAGGAGCACGGGGGTTTAGATGTTTAAAGGGAGGCAGAGGGAGAGTCGCATGCAGGGACTCTGACTTGGTGCTCCTGACGTGGTGCTCCTGACTTGGTGCTCCCGACTTGGTGCTCCCTGCTGCATGATTGGCCAACCGAACCCATCACCATGACTCCAAATGTCCTGTCCGGCACAGTGCCGAGGACAGGAGCCCCCTGAGGTCTGGCGGTGTGTTAGTCATTCCCGTGAACTGGCACAGCCCGCCTCTGTCTCTGGTGAGTGGACAAAGGGAGCAGGTGCCCGGACCCCCAGTAGACTTCCACTTCCTCGCGTGGAATGCAAGAAGCTTAGATTCAGGCTAGAAAAGAAATATATGAATTCTGTGCTTTCTAAAGCTTTCAAACTATTGATAGAAGTGAGATCGTCTCAGGAATAAGTGGGATCTTGTGAAGTCCTGTAGGTCCAAGCAAATTTCTAAAATGAGAATATTCCCACCCTCACCTCCACTACTTGGCTCAGATCAATGTTCTTAATATTCACCTTTCCTAGTGGGCCTCCAGTGTCCTGCAGGCCTGTCCTTGTGCCTCCAGGAGTTGGATATTCCAGGGTTGGGTTTCATTTTAAAGTATCTTAGCTTCAGGATAACATCATTCCAGCTGTGCTGAGGATAGAGCTAATGAAATACGTATATAGCTCCCTCTAAAGTTTCACTCTGACAACTTTATTTCCTCCGGAGAAACTTTAGAGGTAAGAAAATGGGAAGAATTTTGTTCATACATGTTCAGTATACATGTAACTTCTAGCTGATGAATCTTTAAAATCATCATTTAAGTGACCTGTCATCTATTTAGTACGCAATCATAGCAGAAAAGTTTTATACAGGGATTTGAAAACTTCTGTTTTTAGCTCTGGCTCAGGCACAACTTTCTGTGTGACCTATGAAAATTCCTTTTTGTCACTGGGTGTTCTTTCCTGGGAAAATGAGAAGTCTGAATCAGCAGGCCTAAGTTCCCTCCCCTATTGAACATCTATAAGTCTACGTGTTCCTTTGAAGTACTGTGTAGGAAACTGGCTACTTGATATTTGAACAACGTGGCATTTGCTAATGTATTGGATCACTTTATTCAAACTGAAAATTACATTTTTTAAGTGTAAAGTTTTGTCAGGGTATTTTTCAAAATTAGTTCTGTTTGTATGCCAGACACACATACCTAGAAATAAAGAGAAACAAGGAGAAGGTGAAACACAGAATTCTGCAATATCACTCATTTGTGCTTCAGATTATTTTGTTGAAAGTGCATTGCCAAGGGCCTGGAAACCCGAGGAGGGAAGTACTATCCGTGTCTCAGAACGGACTGCAGACACATTCAAGACAGGCCGGCTACGAGGAGGCATGTGTCAGCCGTTGTTATCGTGGGGTATCTTGTACCGGACGTGTCCTCTGTCACCTCGGGCCTGGCCTGTCCCACAGGCCAGCAGGACCATGAAGCAGTGGATGAGACTGTCTGCCTAACAATCCAGCAGTTTCTGAGGAACAGCCATTTTATTTGCTTTTTTGGTAGTTTCAGCTGATTTATGTCATTCATCTGTATCATTTCCTTGTGACATTATGGACATCATTTAACAGTCCAGAGCTTCCATTTCTTTATCAAGTGTACTCCACCAGCTTCTGGGTGGTGGTGAAATTTTCATGAAATTATGTTTTGGAGAACATATTTTAAATGATTAAACAATGCACATGTTGATTGTTATATCCAGTCAGACGAGTAATAGCCAATACAATTATTTTTCTTTCTCAAACCCCTGAAGACAATAATTTTCCATACACCAGATATTTTTGTCATCACCATTTTGTGAAGCATAATCTGCTTCCATCTACTACTAGTAAATTTGCCAATTTGGTAGCTTTGGATCAGACTGGCTAAATTTTCCTTAAGTCCTTTCCCAGAAATCCATTTGTTATTGTTGGAACTCCAGACCATTAATTGATGCCTGCAGCTGCCAAGGCTATACCACAATTGAAGAAATGACCGTGAAAGTCAAACTTACACCTGAATTCTTTTACATTTGTTCATTTAAATTTGATCCTTGAAGTATTTGTTTTACTCATTATGTTGCTTAATTTGTCTAAAATAAATCAGGAATCAGTCAGCACTCAAATTCTGGGGTGACTGGAGTTGTGGGCATCAACAGTAGCTCTAACATCTGTTTCAGCAAGAGAGCGTGCAATGTGTGTGTATGTGTGTGTGTGATACGTGCGTGCAACAAAAAGCCTGTACTACAAGAGTTTCTTTTTGCCTGCAATTAATTACAAGTAATATCTGGGGGTATTTTGAGTTCATCTATAAATAGGTATAAATGCTATTTACAAGAGACAAAAAGCTATTTATTTTATTATGTCTACCTTATTCCAAGAAAACAGAATGGGAGATGGATCAGCTGAAATCTCTCAATTTGTCACCATATGCATTAGTTTAATGTATTTCAAAACTAATATATTTTTTAGTGCAATAATCTTAGAGAACAAGTGGACACTTGGATATATCCCTTAGACAAATTAATGTCTATTTTCATAGAGCCCTTTGAACTGATTCCTATAAGATGAAATAAAGGAACACATGGAAACCAGCAGATGGAATTGATTAGATTGTGTTGCTAGTTAACAGTTGTATCAGGCCTACTTGGATCCGTGTTTTGTCACAGATGAATGCTGGGAAACAATGTAAGAGGTAGAGATTCAAGCAAGCCAGACTTTTATTTACTCAGCGGAGTTGCTAAGGGTTTTGGCACTTTGAAATGCTGCTCCTTTCCTGGGTATTCATCAGAGCTGGAGGACAAAGGATTGAGGGGCAAGGGAAGGGAATCCACCTAGTATACTCATCAGGACCTGGGTTTTTACCAGTCACTTTGACTTTTGTAGTGGAGATGGTGGAGGAGCAGAAACTGTGTGATGCTAGGTTGTGACCCCTGGGTTTGTCCCATGTGGACAAGCAGCAAGGGAGAAGGGCTGCGTTGCCTGGACCCCAGTGAGGAGGCTCAGGGACAGGAAGGTCAATGGAGGAAGAGCAACTCCTTTCCCTTGGGAAGAAACGAGCAAGGACTGGAGAGCCAGAGACTGAGTGAGCCAAGGCCAGCACCCGTGGTGGGGGGATTGCAGGGAGCAGAGTTTCCGCCAGCCAGGCCCCTGGACAGTCTGCTCTGGAAGGTGTAAAAATACTCAGAATAAAAGGCTTCCTGTAAGGAAGTTGACAGACTGTGAGAGCAAACACCACACCGATATTTAAAATAGAATAAAAGTAATTGATTTCTACAGATTCTGGAAAAAATAGTAATCTTCAAGAAAAAAATTCCTTTTTGGTTCAAATTTCTTAAGCAGGTTTGGAGGATATTCTGGGAGGCCGAGGTTGACATTCTGAGCAAAATATGAATATGCTTTCCTGAGTACCACCCTTCTCCATTTTGCCTCCATTGTGTTAGATAAGAAGTTATTTCTTTGACAAATCAAAATTTGTTCTGAAAATGCAACACAGTACTTGAAATAAATGCTGACCTAGTGACCAAAGCACAACCTGCAGCTGTCGAATGGTGATCTTACCCGTGGCCAGTGTTACCTCCGGGTATTTGGTCCAATAGGTTAATGCTGACAATTGCTGTCCTGATCGTGAGTTGCAAATGGCCACCTTTAGCAGACGTCTTCAGTGATACCCAAACAGAATGCACTGTACAAAATGCTGTCTTAATATTTTACAACAGGTACTTACTATCATTACATAGAACATCCAAAAGATTCACCAAATATTTTAGTTTTCAATTCAATACCTGCTATCATATTGACTTGGGGTGCAATGGAATTAAATGATGATATCCTGAGCTACTTGAGTTTTATAGGAATTACCAGTCAGCACAATATTCATACTAAATGCCACAGTCTTAAGAATCAGACAAGGAACATCTCTTCTTAATGGCACAGAGATTTCAATTCTGTTCCTGTCATGTGCCCCCCTCTCTAGCTTTGCTTTTAGTATAAGAAATGCTGAGCACCCAGAATGACATCCGATAGAAAACCTGCAATGGTTCTATGCGGGGTGGTGTAGCCTCACATACCTGTAATGAGTGGGTCCTGTTGAGGGGAATTAAAAAGGTTCTGCAGAAATCCACTGCAGCAGTATGTTTTGTTAAAGCTTGGCTTAAGATATTGTGACATCGGTGTATTAGAGTTCCCAGAGGAATAATCCAAGAAAAGAGGCAAAATATATACATTTTTTAGTGTGGGCAGGATTGGAAAATGTGAGCTAGGGATGATTTCCATTCAAATGACGAGAACTGGAGATGCCTATAAACATATACTATTTATTCTTTAATTGTGTAGAACTTCTCTTGAGTGTGTTTTGTCATTTATTGACTAATCCTTTGGTGTCTTCATAAAGATAAAATTAAAGATCCCTTTCTGTTGTTAGTAGAAAGGTTCATCTTTTACTAAAACTCCTTCTCTTACAATCAAAAGCTTTGTACTTAGACTTGGCAAAGCCAAACAAGCTACAAACATAACCTAAAGCAACATTAATTCCCCTTCCAGCACTCAGTCTTAATGAGTCTTCCGGAAATATGGATAAAACAGAGGTCAGCACACTGTGGCCAGTGGGCCAAATTTATCTTTAAATTTTATGGAAGTACAGTTGTGTGCATATTTATGCATTACCTTTGACTTCTTTTGTGCTCCAATGAGAGTTGAGCAGTTGTGACACCGACCTCGAGACTAACACATCAAGCAGAAATATTTCCATTTGATACTTTGCAGATCACAGTTGCCAGTTCCTGGGGTAGACTAACAGACATATCATGTGACTTCAAACAGCAGCTGGACCCAAACAGAAGCATAAAATTTTGTTTATGGTGTCTTCCATCTATCTCTCTGCCTGTCTGCCTGCCTGCCTATCTATCTCTCTATCTATCTGTCTGTCTGTCTGTCCATCCGTCCATCCGTCCGTCCGTCGGTCCGTCCGTCCGTCCGTCCATCCATCCATCCATCCATCCATCCATCCATCCATCCATCCATCTATCCATCTATCCATCTATCCATCTATCTATCTATCTATCTATCTATCTATCTATCTATCTATCTATCTATCTATCTATCTATCTAATCTATCTATCTATCTATCTAATCTATCTGCTTGGCAATATAGCTCAGTAGTGGCACACCTGCTTGGCAAGTGCAAGGTTATGAGTTTGATCCCTTTTACCATACATACACACACACACACACACACACACACACACGATAAATAAATAAATGGATATCCTTGAAATACAATGTCTTAAAGCAATAGCTATCTGTCTGATCTGTCTTTCCATTTACAGACATTAATTATCATCTACTATACTTCAGACACTATTATGGGATGCTTAAGTGAACAAAAAATAAAACTATGAACAATAATATTAATCATGAATAAGCTCTTTTTGGGCAAAAAGTAATAATGGCTGTTGCCAAGAAAACAAAATGAAATGGAGCAAGACAAAACCAGCAGAGAGAAACATAGATGGGAATCCTTGGGAAAGGTCACAAGGCTGCAATTTGGGAGAGTCCAGGGGAGCCTTGGCAAAAAGGAGGATTCGGAGCAGAGGGGAAGCAAGGGCAGGCAGTTTCCTCGGGCTTGGGAGAAGAGTATTTGTGGGGTGGGAAGTAGCCAGGACGGAGGCCCAAGTGACTCCTGCAGGGCTTCATCCCCTCAGCCGTCAGCTCAGGACTACCGGTTGGCTTTTCAGCTGCAGGAACATAACCTTGGAAGGCTTCTCCCCGCCCCACTCAGGCAAACAGTAAAATTTCTTTCTAGTTTTGCAGAACATCCGGTCAATTTCTTGAGGTTTTGATCCAGGGAAACTCAGGGAGGGGGAAAATATGTATTTGGTGAAATGTGGGAGCATCTCAGGCTTCCCAGGTGGCCCTGTTGGGGAATTGCTTATCTAAATCCAAACAAGAATGTCCTCCAAACACCCTGAGAGTCTCTCAGACTCTGCCTGCACACTTCCAGTGATGAGAAACTATTCACTTTTTTTAGAGGATTCCTCCTATAGAATACTTATAACCTTTAATTAATGTACTCACTTCTTCAGCAAAAGTATGCAGGCTACTCCTGTGAGCTAGGTACTGCAGAGGAGAGAACACATGTTCGGTGCTTTCACTGATTTTGTTTCTGACTACAAAATGCATATATTTTCAATTTAGATAGATTATAAAAACAGCAAAACACACATAAGGAAGAAAATACTCTTTCTATTACCGGTAGCAATGTTGATATTTTGGTATATTTCATTTAATTTTTTTCCTTTCCATTTAAGAGGTTGACATCTTTTTCAACTAAAATATATTGTAAACGGTTCTGCTTTTACAAAATTTTGTTCTGCTATGTGTTTTTAAATAACAGTATAACATTACATATTACATATGATATATGTTGTGATAGTTATTGAGGTTCTTTCAAAATATTTATTGTTCAAAAAAGCTATAATTAATTTTCTTACAAGCTTATTGGAGCATTTCTAATTATGCAGGTAATTATCTATAAGTGGGATTTCCGTATTAAAGGATATAGGCTTTTTAGTCTTTTGAACTATGTTGCCAAAACAATTCAATATCCATTCCCATTTCAATTATATGAAAATATTTCAAAACCTTGACAATACTGACATTTCATTATTTTGTTTAAAAAGTTATAATTATTGGTAATTTTTTTTTCTCATACTGAGTTTAATTTTGCATAATCCAGATCTTCCCTTTGCCTTCCGGGATTTTGTGGTATAAGATCAGTCCCACTTCTTTGAAATAAGATCAAATATTTGAAAATAATTATCACACCTCTACTGTACTGCAGTTATATCATTTTCTTTGTTCCGATAATTATACCCATAACCTATCTTCTATACCTTTTATAGACTCAGTGTTCTGCATAAGCATTAATTAACTAGGCTTTCTTTTAAAATACAAAAAGGATTGGTATAGGCTGATTTTTTGAATCTTCCCCAAATTCATGCGTCAAAGGCCAATCCTTAGCGATATAGTATTAGGAAGTGATTCAGTCTTTGGAGGGGACTAGGTCATGAAGACAGAGCACCCATGGGTGGGATGGGTGCTTTTTAAAAAAAAAAAAAAAAGAAGCCCTGAGATCTCCTTCACTCTTTCTGCCATTGAGGACCCAGCGAAGGTGACCTCCTGTGAATAGGAAATAGGCCGCACCAGAATCTGCATCTGGAGCTTTTCTGATCTTCGACCTCACAGCCTCCAAGATGGTGAGAAAATGAAGTTTTGAGGTTTACAGGATAACTACATCTATGGTAGTTTGTTATAGAAACTCAATGGACTAGGATAAGAACCAAACAGGATACTGGTTCTGCCAGGAGGACTCTGTCTTCTTTATTTTCAACCTGTTACCTCTGCTGGTGTGAGCTAGGCAGGCATTGACTTTTCCTGGCAGCTGTGCCATGCCATTGGCAGAAAAGCAGACTGATGTCAACCAAAATTCCCCAGCACTTGACAAGCAGCCTTTTGGTGGTGGTAGGTACTACCTGCATTTCACGCATGTGAGGTCCAGGACAGGACTCCTTAGGAATCAGTGCAGCCTTTGACTCCAGCTTGTCAAGTACTTCTTGAGTTTAGACTTAATCACCAGATGTGTATCTTACACAAACATGGTAAGGATACCTCTTGACTGATAGTAATTAAGAAAAGTAATGAACAATATCTATTGCGAGCTATCTTCTCCCCTCCTCTGGAATTATCACCATCATGTCGTTCCCTTAGTTTAACTTTATTACAGCAGACAGCCAGGGTCAATAACAAGCTATATTCAGTTTCTATATTTATTTCTCTCTTTTAAAGCTCATCTACTAACATATCTGTTTTTAAAGTAAAATAAATATGTAGTTTAAATTAATCTCTGTATCAATTTTGGTCTGATGACTTCTGTTTTGAGCACATATATTTCTTATCTTCTAGCATTTTTACATTATGCTGAAATTGTATGTTGTCTACATTTTTCACTTTGAAAATCATTATAATAGGTAGAGAAGACAGAAAAGATGTCTTCAGTACAGTTGAGGACTTGTGTTTTATATTGTTTGGTAATAGTGTTATTTATATCCATTTGTGGATTTAAGACCTTCCTTGGTCTTAATATTATAGATATAATGCTAGAGATACAATTTATTGTTATATCTGTATTTTAAATCATATTTCATCTTCATATGTAACATTGTTTACTCTTACTGTGGTTGATCACGTACTTCAAATAATTCATATTACTGGAAAACTACAGTGATATCTTTGTTCACAAACTTAATTCATTCCATGATTCTAGGCAAGATGGCTGCATTCGTATCTGTGTGGGAAAGACCTGGTATGAAATTTGTGAATGGAAGCCAAATTTTGCCAAACACTTCTGTTCACAAACCGAATTGTTCATGGATACAAGCATCTGTGAACTGAGGCATTACTGTCATTTAGATCAAAGCTTTTAAATGTGAACAAGAAGTTGGGGACTTAGCTCAAGTGATACTATACCTATCTTGGAGCCACAACAGCCTGAGTTTGATCCCTGGTGCTGAGGAAAAAACAGAGAGAGAGAGAGAGAGAGAGAGAGAGAGAGAGAGAGAGAGAGAGAGAGAGAGAGAGAGAGAGAGAGAGAAAGCACTTACTTGTGAATAGGCAATAGCAACATTTATGCTTCTGTTAAGTTTATAAAGCATTTTGTGTCTTTCACTTAAGAACTAGACTACATAATGAGTCTATCTCTATCTGATATATAAAAAAAGATCTACTAAATAGGCATACAGTGGCCACCTGCGGCCAACAAATGGAAAATGGTTGACTGCATGCTGCAGCGTTCTGTGCAAGTCAGCCTTGGAAAGCTGAAGGGTCTTCTCTGAAAGCTGAAGAGTCTTTTCTGAAAGCCTGAAGGATTTGAAGATGAATTTCCAAAGACCAGAGTGAACACTAGAGCTCCCCAAGAGTCAAAAGAGAAAACTTCCTCTTTCTTTCACTTTTTATTCCATTCAGGTTATGAGCCTTTTAGCTAATGTTACCTTGATGGTGTCTTCCCTCCTCTGAGAGCCACAAGTCAGACATTCACAGACACATCCAACACTGTGCTTCCCTAGTCCACTGGTGTTTCTTAATCCATTCAAGTTGACATGACAATTAACCATGATAATTGGATTGTGAATCCAATATACTTCCTAGCATGTGTGATGATACGTCAAGGAAAAATAATTTCATTTGTTGAGGAGCATATAGAATGTGTGTGTATATTGTAGTCTTTACTTGAGAATGTAGCTGAGTATGTTTCTATACATAAATACAAACCAGAAATGAATTGGCTTCTAGCCAAATACAGAAAGAGAAATTCAATATTTCAGTGTTGGGATTATCTTAAAATGAGACTGTAATATTTCAGGATAATCTTTTCCTGGGGTGATCACTCACGCCCATCAGCCTGGGGCCAGAGGATTTGCCAAGGTGCAGACATCTCTGTGTGCATGCTGAGAAAGTGATGTGAAAACTGGATTGAGTTGGTCATCTTATCTCTCTCCTATTTCTCTCCCAGTGCTTTTTCCATCTTTTAAACCTAAAAAAGATGGATTATTTTCCAATTTTAATATGGTCAGTTTTTTATTGACCAATTTTACTTTTTTCTGATTTCAGATATGGATTCTGATTAATCTACAGACTACTATTTACATTTTAAAACTACCTGTCCCTCAGTTTCCTCTTCTCTCCTCTCTTTTTCTCTCTCCTGTCTATCTCTTCCCCCATGAGAAAGTAGGTAGGGCTGCAGTTTCCCCTGAATGTTCTCCTTTCTATGCTTAGTTCATCACTATAAAATAGCCATTAATCCCTCTACATAATTTGTATCTTTATTTATCTTTACTTTCATTGGGAAATTCATCTGATCTCCACACCAATGACTCATTTCTGTGATTTGGACTCCGGGAGCAAATAGATAAGTATATGACCTGGTGGGGTTTTTTGTTTGTTTGTTTTTGTTTTTGTTTTGTTTTGCACTGGGAATCAAACTCAGGACCTTGTGCTTGCCAGGCAGTCATGGTATCACTGAGCTACATCCCTGGGCCAATGACCTGCTTTAAAAGCCTAGGAGTAACCAGCACACCAGAATTTCTTGGAAGCAGCACCACAATCTTGTGTTACCTACCCAGCTGCTAAGAAAGTGGTCTTTAGATTGGCAAAGGCCAGGTTTACCCAGGACACAGTTAACACTGACTCCATCCATTCTTACCTGAAATTGTATATGAAGATTAAGAGTGTAGATTTGCTGTTATTTGTATACTCAAATAGTTCAAAAGATGATTATATCACATCACATTTACAGTCTGGAAGATACCTTAGAAATAAACAGTTATGCTCATTCATTTCTCATTTGAAGAAATTAAGATCCAAAAATGTTAAGAAAAATTCCTAATGCCTGGTAATGATAAATTTTTAATCTCCACTTCCAGGATCAGTAGCCTATTTCTCTTCTATGTTTGTGCAGGAAAGAGAAGTGAGGAGAGAAGATAATACTGTAGAAGTTGCAATAATCCAGGCTCCTCACAGCCAGATTCAGAAAAGAATGCCTTAAAACAACTCTGTATAGGGTCTTTTTCCATTTTGTTCTTCTCTGGCCACCTTTGGAGTCTGAGGAGATTACCAGTGACCAACACTGGGGTCAATGGATTTCATGAGTATATTGTTTTTCATAGTTGCTTAATTAATTCATTCATTCACATCTTCCTCCTATCTTCATTCCCTTGACCATAAAATTTCAATTTCTGGAACTCTTAACTCATCTAGGCTTAATAGCTGCCTGTAGCACTTGTCTACTTGGCCAAGAAAAAGCAAGAGTGGCTGATATGTGAGCCACTGTACACCTAGATCTCTCTCTATGTGCCTTGACCTTTTCCACTGGTTTCCAACTTTGCTAAGCAGGTAACATATCATTTCTGTTTTGTGAAGAGCTTCTAGGTAACCAATAATCCCCAGAACTATTAAATGTAATATGCTCTTAAAGCTCAACTCCATCAGGCTTGCATTTTTCATTTTCCTTATGAGATAGAAAATTATATATCTTCTCCAAAACAACCAATGAAACTTAGGTTCTGAAACCTTATTTGTATAATGAAATTCTAATGTGACTCAAAATTATTTTAAAATTAACTCTTCATTTTAGAATAAGTATAAATTCCCCAAATATTTTAAGGATAACAGAGTTCTCCAGTACTTCTTATTTCATTTTCCACAATACATGTATGTCTTACCACCAGGATATGTTTATTGAAACTCAGAAATAAACATGGATGTATTACTACTGACTAAGCTGCTGTTTTAGTCACCAGTTCTCCACTCATACCCCTTTTCCACTGCAAGATCCCAGGCATGATACTATTTTGTATTTAGTCATCACATCTTTATATTCTTCTTTGATTTGTGACAGCTCTTAAGTCTTTCTTTCATTTTCCTGACCTAAGGTTTTTTTCTTTTTTAAAAATTTTTATCTTTATTGGTGACCGTGAAAGTTTTGCAGAACATTATTAAGGATTTTGGGGATCTGCTTGTCTTAGTTGGCTTTGGCTTGTTTTAACAGAATCATATTTAGTGGGTGAGTTGGACCATGGTTTCCAGCTCTGGAGACTGGAAAGTTCAAGACTAAGGTGTCGGTAGAGCTGATACCTTGTAAAGGCCTGGTTTCAGGTTTGAAGATGGCTGCATTTTTATTGTCTGCTCCCATGAATGATAGAGAAATGCCCTGTCTGGTATCTTTTTTTTATGGGTACTAATCTCATTCATGAGAGCTCTACCTCTAAGGTCCTAATATATACCCCATATAAAGGCCTCAAATGTTGGGTTTCAACACATTGAAAGAAAAATGAGCCAAGATAACACCCATCGCAAGGCTTTAATGGAAGTGAAAGCTGCTGGGCTGCCTGGTACAATGGTAAAAGGGTGTTGGGAAGTAGAATGGGTTTTTATGGGGACCTGGGGGTTGGGAGAGCATTGTGACAGATCAGGATTGGCTTGCTGTGGGTGGCAGGTTAGGGAGCTTACTGATTGGCTGCCCTTTGGAGCACATGGAATAGGAAGCCATTTTGGATCTGGCACAGTTTAGGGGCCCTTTTGTAGGGTGGTAACTCTAACATGTATTAATCAGGGAGGGGGTGTTCTTTTAACTTGTATCTCTCTGCTATTTTTTTCTCATGTTCATTTGGAGTATGAATTGGAGGAAATGGGGAGGTGGAGTACCTTCATCACATAATACCAAAGAATACTTAAAATCAGCATGGTGTCACTAGAGATATGCAGTTTGATACCTTGGCTACAGTCATGTCCCAAGATTCACTCAGGGATAAGGAGAAGCCACCTGCAAACCAAAGTCTCGTAGTCTGTTTCAACTCTGCCCATCAACCTGTTTCACCTTGGATTCTAGGCGGCTCCACCAGTAAAGAAGACTTATTTATTTTAACAGTTTCCCGATTCTTGTTTTGTTCATTTTCTACCCTCTCTTTACTTGTGATGTCTTCCCTAACACTCATCATACAGACATTTTGCAGTCCTTAGTAGTGTAAAACTGATTTTTGTCTCAGTCTGATTAAACTTAGCGTGGCATAGGAAACCTACTTTCCCCAGTCTTCACCTTTGAGTTGGAAGATGCAAATACCTCTTGTTACAAGTTAACTGATTTGCTAGGATAGCAACACAGTGAGTGGATGTGAGATTCTAAGAGAGTTCAGAGAGAAGCGCTATTTGTGGAGCAGGAGCCTCTTTACTGATCTTGTTACATTCATCTCCTGACTCATTACATGACACTAAAAATGCTTTGTTTAAGCCACTTTCTTGTTACTGGAGCAAAATACCTGACATTCACGAGATGTTTATTTTTTGGCTCATGGCTTTAGTCCATGACTGGCCAGTTCCAAAGCAGAAATGGCATTGAAGAAAGGCATAGTAGAGGAAAACTGTTCATCCATGCAGTCAGGAAGAGATGGAGAAGGGGAGGCTCTAAGAAAATAATGAACACGTGCAGGTCATTCTCCCAAGCAGGTCCAAATTTCCTAACAAGTCAGCAGTAGCACCCCTACAGTCCAGTCAACTTCCACACACAGGCAACATAGGAGACATTTTAGATCTAAACTCTAGTATGTGCAATACATGTTTGCTACTTACAGTGGTATATGGATTGAAATAAATGCACAGATTTTTTTTTTTTTGAGACAGTGTCTTGCCTTGTAGTTCAGGCTGGCCCTTAGCTCACTATATAGCCCGGGCTAGCCTTGAACTTAGCAATTCTCCTGCCTCCGTCTCCCTAGTGCTGGGACTACAGGAGTGAGCCACCATACCTAGCACTGTAGTATGTGGTACTGATTGCTGGTGGGTGTGTCACTGTCATCCAGCCTGGGCCAGTTACCGTGCTGTATCCATCATCTGATGGCCTCAGGAGGGTGAGCGGGGAGGCAGAATCACAACTCCCAGACTCCGTGTCGGTTGACAAGCGTCTCCCCTTCTTATTATGGAAGTTACAGGCATTTATATAGGGCAGCTTGGGATGTGATTGGATGAGAGGGAGGGAGCAGTGCTCGTGCCAGGGTGTGATTAGGTGCAAGGGTGGAAGTAGCATTTAGCATTGTATGATTGATGTACATCACTTGTGTCAGTTACCTGCATCACTGCAGCTTCTTAAAGGGACATTACTACATCTATTCATCCACCAGGAAAGAGAGAGAAGAGAAAAAGTGAAAGAACCTGGAGAAAGGTTTGGCCACAAGTCACCACACCCAGTACTGTTGTATGTAGTTACCAGAGATCAAACCAGAGACCTTGCACTTCCTAGGCAAGTGCCGGAACCACTGAGCTAAATCTCTGGCCCAACTCACAGACTTTTTGTTTTAATATATAACAGGCATTTATAGAAAAGCAATACAAAGGAAAATCAAAACTGGAGCCACAAGATTATAGCCACTTACTAGCTATGTGATCCTGGGCCAATTATTCACCCATCCTATGCTCATCTATGAAAATAGATATATTATTTTCACCTACAACACAGAGAGATTAGAAATAAGTGATCCAACCCTTGGGAGGCACTTATCAGAGTACAGTGCCCAATACATAAATACTAAATCAAAGTAATATTATATTAGTTATGATAGCTTCGTTATAGATCGAACCACAAATTGTTTTAAAAAGTAAATCTAACCAGACACTATAATAAAAAACACCAGGGAACTTCACTCAAGAGATTAAAACTGTAAAATATTAATGGTTGCTACAGAATAAACAAACATCTCTCTCTCTTTTAAAATAAAATGATCAATTTACTCCTACACTGTTTTCCTTTGTGTGTGGGGTCTACGATTTAAAAATACCTCTAACAAGGTGCCTCTGTAATGATTAAGCATGAAAAGAAGACGACGGTCAAAAGCTTTGTCTTCCTTTTGCTTCCTGAAACGGATGCCCAGGCCTTGGGTGTTCAGAGCAAGGCAGAGGTCTTAACCCTGAGCTTACATTATGCAGGTAACTTTAGCAGTGTCAAAATCTTTATCAGTGGTAATATTTATGTATGCATTAATTTGGGATTTTACAAAAGACAGATTAATTAAACCATGCCTCTGTACCAATTAAGCTGGTCCTTGTTGGTAAATATGGTCATGAATTATTTGTAGACATAGCTTTGAGATTAGCTACCAACAACTCTTCCATGAAAGTAATTTAGTTAGTGAATTAAAAATATCATGTGTGACTGCAAGTAGCTGATCCAAAAGAACTGCTGAGCTGGGTTGCTGTGCATTCGCTTCATTATGCAAATAGGTGTCCCAAGAGAGGCGTCGGGAGACTATTAGCCTCTTTCACCTTTAATAACCTAAGATCTCTTATACGTGAGGCGTATGGATGAAAATATGTTCTGCCTGTGGCTAAAGGTGTTACTAATGCATAGTTCTTTAGCTTCTTTCCCCCTACCCTGGAATTCTATTTTGGCAAACCTCTTGGGTTTGGTTGTCAGACAGATGAAAGCTTGTGAGGGCTGCAAGGGTATCTCGAGTGAACCTTGGTAAATTGGAGGCCAAGGCAGTCTTCATGAACTACTGTCTTTATCTGTGAATAATACTGCATCCCCTCCCCTGTGGTACAACTGGCTGTATTGTAAACGCTCTTCCTGGCTGACCCTGGGTGAAAACCTTCTTAAACAGGACCCTGTGTTTCCATCTGCTGATACATCGAAATGGCAGTTACATTTCAGATGCAGCCTCTAGTGCAGGAGGAGCTAATTCACAGGTAATATGAGTGTCATTCAAATAATGCCGTCATCTGCAAGAACCTCAGGAGGGAGAGATTAAGAAGAGCCTTGCCATTTAGTGGCTCAACGGTCACTTCCAAAAATGAAAGGGAACCTTACAGTCTTTTGAAAAGGTGTCTGCTTGATTCGGTTGTCAGCTGACATGGCTCTGTGTGACCTCAAGAGAGCGTGATTGTTCGCAGGTCTGAAATAGTGACAAAGATGGTGCCGGCGATTCAACTTTGGAAAAGTTCAACCAGCCTGATAGTATGAGTGTTAAGCAAGATAGGGAGCATTTCCCAGCTGCACTGATGATGTTTAATTAGTGCCTTATAAAGAAAAGAGATTGATTCCGTATTATTTTTGTCACTGCTGTATTGTCTAAAGGTCAAGGAAAAAGTTATGTTGAACAGTCATCCCCCATTTTGGGGGAAAGAGGTGAATTTGATTTATTTCTGTTATCATCTAATTTACATAATGTGTTCTATTTCATCCCATTTCCCTTCTCTATCCGTGTCTTGTCATCTTTCTCACCTGTCTTCGTAGATCTGCATTTTCTGAGCTGGTATGTTCCTCACCCCCAGGTGTTAAAGAATGTTGTACTTTAATATTTCTCTTGTATTTCTCTTTGGGGAAGTCTGAGTTTTCTTCAGCTGATTCTTTTTGTGGCACATTGGTTTATTTACTTCTCTCTCTTTTCTTTTTTTCTTGAGGGTGGCTCTGTTTCGCCAATGAGGTTTGTTCACTTCTGGTTCCCCCTTCAAATTCCTTACTTCTACATTCATGCCCAGGAGCACGTTTCCTAAGGCAGATCCGGTCATATAACATCTTTACCTTTCTTCAAGTTTTTATAGAAATGCGACTTTCTTAGTTTCTCTCCTCGAACAGGTTAGACAATGTATCTGAGACTGAAGTTGGGAGATATGGAAAGTTAGGCCGCTCAGCTGCAGGTCCTGAATAGGTAATTTAAAGTAAGCCATGCTCTGGGGCCTGAGTGAGTTCACAGAACAAAATGGCAATCAGGCCCTAAGGTGATGCAAGAGATAAAGAGTAAATCCTTAACCTAATGGGAGAGGCCACGAGAAGGCGAAATGCATATGAAGCAATTTGCACTCCAGATATCAAAGACCTCCTTGCCACCTTGCTTTCTTTTCTGTACACTTCTCTGTCCCCAAATCCGTATTAAAATAGTAGAATGGGGCCGGAGGGTTAGCTCAGTGGTTCCGGCGCCTGCCTTGCAAGCGCAAGGACCTGAGTTCGATCCCCGGTAACCACATATAATGCTGGGCGTGGTGGCTCACGCCTGTCATCCCAGCACTCGGGAGGCAGAGACAGGAGGATTGCTGAGTTCGCGGCGGCTTGCCTGGGCACCGTAGTGAGCTCAGGGCCAGCCTGAACTACAAAGTGAGACCCTGTCTCCAAAAAGCAAAAACAAAACAAAACAAAAAAAAATAGTAGAATGTATGATGGATATTGTGAAATAGAAAATACTCAAAGGGAAATGTGGTGGAGGAGCGAGTAATGAGGGGTAAAGAAAAAATGTGATAGTAATAAAAAAGGGGAAAAAAAGCTAATGTATTTAAGGGGTGGGGGTTGTGAGGTGGGTGGGGAATGGGAAAAAAATGAGAATTAAATTGTGTCATATACTGGTACAAATTCCCAATATTGAGTGTGATCATGATGTGTATATACAATGTACCAATTATTTTTTTTAAAAAGCCAGTGGACCCAAACATCTATGGGGTCCGCCTTATAGAACAGCCCTCTCTGACTAGTGGAGAGTTTAAATTCTTTCTAATAAATTTCCACTCAGTCACTCCTCTGGGCTTGCTGTTTGCTGTTTTGTCAGTTTCAATTTTCATTGTTCCCAGGCAGGGACCCAAGAGCTAAAGGGATTTGGTTACAAGGTTATACAGTAGATTACTGGAGGAATGAGGATTGTGTTCAGTTTTCTGATTTCAAAACAAAACAAAAGATCAGCCAACCCTCTTAGTTCACCATTGTGTCCTGTTACAAGAGAATATTAAGTAATTTGTGAAGAACAGAGATTTATTCCGCACAGTTCCCAAAGCTGGGAGTCCAGGACTGAGGGGCTAGCGCCTTGTGAGGGCTGTGCTACTCAGGCCAGAAGGCAGATGAGTCGGCATGGGACCTCGTCCTTTCATGGTAGCCCACGCTTGTGGTGACCGCCTGATCCATTCCAGAGACAACGCCTTTGTGACCTAATCACCTTTTAAAAGTCCCACCTCCCAACGTAGGGACTAAGTGTTCAGCGGAAGGAATCTGAGGGACACATCCCATCCACAGTCCCGCTGAACCCCAGTATCAAGTAGGTGGCTTCTGAGCCATCAGCTTGAGTACTTATCATCTCAGAACTGATAAGAAATTTAGAATCTCAGGCTCTGTCCCAGACTTAATGAACCAGCATCTCTAATTATCTCTCCATCTGTCTGTCTGTCGATCTGTCTTTCTATCTCTCTGTCACCTACAGTATTTGTAGGTTTACCTTGTGCCTCCTCCCAGAGTACATGAGGAAAGGACAAAGGACAGGCCGGAGCCTCAGCCTCGCTCTCAGTGTCTGTCTGATTTCTATCGCAGAATTTCAATTTCAGTAAGTTGCACTGGCAGAGAGTTTCAAATGGCTAATGACAAAGCAAGTGGAGCATCCTTTTCTAGGCAATTAGTTTTCCTCTGTGCTTATTTATTTGTGGTTCACTGCTTCAATTTAGTATCTGCAAACTTGCTGGCGACTACAGGAGCATCAGAGTTTTAACTATAGTTAGTTGACATCTGTTTCTTTGAATAGATTGTCTGCAATTTTGCAGACACAGAGTGAAATATACCCAAGTGCTTCATGGGATATTTCAATATCCCAAATGATTTTTATTGTTTTCCCACACTGTAATAAAAGAGGTGTTATCTCCTTCATTCCCGACTGGATTTTAAATCTAAGGGATGACTCGCACACGTGTTTGACAGCCGAAGGTGTAAAGTTAAATCTATTTGATATCAGAATTGAAATGAATCACTGGCATAGCAAACAGTTACGGATGCTTCTTAGGGGGAAAAAGCGTTGTCAGATTTAACTGTCGTCACATCAACTTGTGTATAAAGCACAGATCTCAGCTCAGGATTTCATAGGACACGAGCATAGTAATCATGAAAAGTGGGTGTTAAAGCAATTTCTAGCTAAAGAAGAATGAAGAAAATGAAAATAAACCTTGATGGATCAAAAAACACTCTGGGATATTTTTGTCTTTTTTGTTTCTCATTTCCAAATAAATAGCCTTTTGATTTGAAGGACTACTGAGAAGGCATTGTAATGTGAGGCACGCCAGAATTCTGAGAATTCATGCATATCTCAGGGGTTGGAGGTGGAATTGACTTTGTTTCTGGGTGTTTGTACCAGATGAGGGTGGGTGCTGTGAAATGTATAGACACAACAATCCAGGGACACTTTACAGATAGGCAGACTCTGACCAACACGATTTGAGCCCAGCGGCAACCCTGTCCTCAGTAAACACACTCGCAAGCCTCTAGGAGCCGATTCCCAGAAACCCATCTTTTGCAATTCTTCAAACTCTGGATGCCTAGAAGTTAGGATAAATGACAATGGTATAACCTCCCCCAGGGACAGTTTATTAAGCTCATAGCTTCCTCTGTCTTTAATATGATAGGGTTTCTGCTCATGACCAAAAGGACTTCAAAAAGAGGTCACCAATAAGGTGCTTTCATGTTCAGAAATGTGCAGAAAAGTTACCCCTCAAAGCCCAAGAGATCCCTCTCTTACATGTGGGTTTAACCCCTTGCACCAGTTCCTAACAGATCAGGAAGCAGAGGAGGAATATGAACAAACATGCAACCTCAGGCCAGGCAGAGGGGGGGATGGGAATGATGGGCCATGTGATTTGCTACCCTTGACCCTTGTGAACCCTTTACCTGGGTGTCCGCAACAGGGATGGGCTGTCGGCGGCATGTACATTCTCACTTTGTTGAGCTGGAGGGGGACTTTCTACCCTCGTCAGATTTTTTTCTCACCTCTGAAGATTTATTCCCTGGGTTGGCTAAGAATCTCTAGCTGTTCTCGGTGACGAAAATCTTACAATGTTACAGAGTTCCAGAACATCAGGAGACAAGATAAGAACCCCTTTGACTTCCACTTTTCTGTGTTGATGTTTTTAACTTTAGCTTCAATTTTGAAATTCTTAACAAGTGAGTGAAAGCATATTCTCTGACATTTGTGGCAGTGCTATTGTTAGCTTAGCCTTTATTGTTTAGAAAGTGCAAATTGCTGCTATTTTAGAGAAAAATTAAAATTCCCTGGCTTCCATGCTAAATATATACACAACTTCACATCTGAAATTGAGGGTTATCTTAGTACCTGTAGAGAGAGTTCTGTTGGAAATCTAAGTCAAAAATCCACAGTGACTCCAGCAGAGAACTGATGATAAGCCTTGTGTATTTTACTTCAGAGAGAGGCTAGAATACGCTCACTTTGTTACTCTAATTTCCTTCTTTCAATTTATCTGCTTCTGACTCTTGAAAATTAAGGAGATGATAATGTGTGAGGGAATTGTGGCCATTTTACAAAGGAGTTCTGGTGTGCTTTTAAGGCATCTCAAACAAAAAGCACTGGAGAGGGACTTCAAGTTTGTACGTCTAATATGTCATATCCCCTTGCAAATATTTCCATGCACTTTTCCTTGGAAAAAAATTAATGAAAAACGATAACAACTCTATATGAATGATTTGCCGATTTTAAACAGCACAGGATTACGGTTGTTGGATGTGTCTGTAAAAGTGTTCTATCTAGAGAGAGGCCCACGTCCCTCCCACCATTACTCAAATTCTAACGCTGGCCCTGAGCAAGTACCAGGCTCTTAACAGCTTCTTCATGTCCCAGATTTCTGTGAAGGGAATGTTTTCGCTCAGTCATTCCCAACATGGTGGAGATGTTTAAGAGCTACACTGAGGTGAGAATGCACAGTAATTGAATACATACATGCATAGAATACATACATAGTAACTGTCCGTCCTATTCCATAGTGGTATATTTCATTCACTCATCTATCCGTTCACTCACTCAATTCACTCAATCAATAGTGTCCATTCTTTGTTCCTTTTTCTTGATCCTAGAAATACAGCTCTGAACAAGTGGAAAGCCTCTATGTTTAGGAGCATTACTCTCTAGTAGTGGAGTGAAAGAAAAAGCACAAAATCAGTGGTGAGTCCTACATAAAGAAAGCAGGTAAGGGACAAAAGGTGGAGGGTGTTTTCCATAGTTTGGTCAGCAAAACACTTTCTGAGTGGTTGCTATCCAAGCAGATATCTGCATGAAAATTACAAATGATTGATGATGAGCAAGAGTAGTAAGTCACAAAGAACATAAAGAGTCTCAAGTAGGACTGTGTAATCTGGCCTAGTCCAGTTACCATGCTGTCTCTGTAAACCGATGGCCTTGGGAGGGTGAGCATTGATGCAGAATTAACACCACAACCAGGCAACCACATCATTAGGGACCTTCTTTATTAATTACCATTTCAATGCGGAGGTTACTGGTATTCACATAGAGTGCCTTGGGATGTGATTGGGTGAGAAGGTGGGCACAGTACTCATGGGAGGATATGATTGGATGCAAGGCCAGAAGCAGCATTTAGCAATGTTTGATTGGTCTGTGTCACCTGCGTCACCTATATCACCTGCGTCACCTGTGTCTGTGCGTTGCTATGGTTTCTTAAAGGGGCATGGCCAGGAGAGAGACTAAGAAGGGATTGGCTACAAGACTGAGTCTGAGGTTTGAAGGATATCCAAAAGAAATATAACAAGTGTCACATATTTGATTGAACTTGTTTTAATCACTGTATTTAAAAAGTAAGAAAACAAAATGGGAAAGTATAAACAAAAATGGGCAGTTGATTTTAATTATATACTTTATTATTTAAACAGGCAATCAGTGTAACAATGATGTGTAATAGTTTTCATGCTTTTCTGTATTAATTTTTTAAAAAATGGGCATTTTATACAGAAAGCATGGATCAACTTGGAAGCTAAATTTGCACTGGAAATATCTGATCTGTGGTTGATTTCTTGGAATTTATAACTGGTAAAGTGGTTTGACATATTCATGTTGTCTAAATAAACTTAAGCATTCTCTGATAAATAAGTACTTGTTTCTAAATTGGAATGAAATTAAGTTTAATTATAGACAATAAGAAATCTGGTTTCTTAATATCACTTCTGAAGTTTGAAGCTCTCAGTAGGTAGCCATGGTTAGTGGTAATAGAGTTGGACAGTAACAAGGTCAGTGTGTGTGGAAAACAGCAAAGTGGTTGGAAAACTAGATAGAGACCAGTAGACTTTGGAAACTGTGGGAAATGTAGTTTACTAGGGTTTTGATAGGAGTTTCTAGGAGGCAAGCAAATGGGTAAGTGACACCTCTGATTTGTGGCTTGGAGATAGAGCCATAGCCTTTGCAGGGGATAGAATGAAAGGGCAGGAACCTGCTGAAAGACCAGTAGGTAGATGGGGACAGAGAAGAGGGTCTAGAGTAGACCTAGTGCAGGAATGAGAAACTGTTGACCTCAGAGCATAGTTGAAAGGTAGAGTTGGCAGTGCAGACTGCAGTACTGTTTCCAGGCTAGGCAGAGAGAAGGAATCAAGGGGGCATCCTAGAATTTGAGCCTGAGCAGCTGGGTGGAGGGTGATGTCAGAGTTGCGACACAGATGACCAAAGTAAGGGCAGCATAATGGGGAAAATGTGAGTTGTGCAATTTTAGTTTACTTTCCAATGAGACTTCTCAGTGGACAGCTGGGCTTGGAATTTAAGAGAAAGATAGATTGGGGTTAACTTGTAGATGGCTGGGGGGAGTTCACGTACTGAGACAGGAAATGCAGTAGACCTGAAATGGGATGGGAATGAGGAGGGTAAGCATACAGGACTAGATGCCTAAGGGAGAGATGGAAAGATGGCATTTTGACGGGTGATAAATTCTGTGACAACTGAAGGAGGCCTCAAAACTGACCCAGAGGTACAGAATGGACAGGGATATACACAGAAAACTACCTTCCAGACCCTGTAGATTCCAGTTGGGTGAACCCACACAAAAAGCTGGGATTTCAGGGGACATAAGCCCACCAAAGGAAACAGATTCTGAATATTAATTACATGCTCATCTTTTCTACTACTTACTGGATATCTATATCAGATACTTCATTCCAATTCTTATGATCTCTGCTTTCTCCTCAAACTTCCTCTCCCTCCCACATTTCCAGTGTGTATCAGGGATCCCACTCACACTCATAGGCCAGGGACTTGAGAGTCATTTTAAGATCCAGTATTCTTTTTTTTTAATTAAAAAAATCTTTATTGGTACATTGTATATACACATTGTGACCACACTCAATTTTGGGAATTTGTACCAGTATATAACACAATTTGATTCTCATTTTTTTCTGGTTCCCCTACCCTCTCCACAACAACTCTCCACGTCCTCAATAAATAAGCTTTGTTTCCCTTTTTAAATTACCATCAATATTCTTTTTCATCGGTCTTTCTGCATAACTTATGACAGTCCCCATTTTTCTTTTTTTCCATCCCCAGGAGCATATATAGACTTTGGTCAAGTTGTAAGCATTTCTTACCTGGATAGAGTACTGCATCTAATTTATTCCTCCCTAAATTTTTTCAACCATGCTTTAGAAGAATTATATTCTAAAATATAGGGCTCCACACGCATTTCTCATCCCGTCCTGTGAGGCTTCACATGGCACATGCAGTCTTCAGGATAGGGCACATACTTAGCCTTTTTCGTCTCATTTCTTGTTGGCATTTTTCAAGCTTGTTTTAAGTAATAACACATCATCATCACCCCAAATACATCACATTTTGCATGCTTATATGATTTCTTTAGATCATCTCTTTGTAAGCATTTATTTCTACCCATTTTTCCTTTTGTAGGTCCTGTTATAGGTCATTTCCTTGGCCTTTGGAAAAATTTATTTTTGCTCTTAGTCTATAGTTCATGTCCTTTCAACAACTTTCTGGGAAATCTATTGCTTGGAGAATGAGGCTTTAGTCACTTCATTTTGTATTTTCAGAGACTGGCAACCTAGTGAAGTTGGGGCTGTGGAATCATAATCAGTTTTGTGTATCTGTGGTTGCTGCATTTCTGAATTCAATCAATTCAAATGAAAAATATTTGAAAAAAGTACTTCTGTATTGACTATATATAGACTTTTTCTCTTTATGATGGCATAAACAAAAAATAAAAAACTTTTTAAATAGTACTTATTAACAATTAGGCATTATATATAATCTAGAGATGACTTAAAATGTATAGGAAGATAGGAACATAGGTTCTATCCAAATGTATATGCCATTTTACTAGAGGACATGAACATCTTTGGACTTGTATGTCTGCAGGTATGGATATAGAGAGGCAAATGTATTTCAAGATACTAGGACACTTAGTTTTGGATTTGGATTAAAATAAGGATCAACTGGAAGCTAATAGAGAAAAGAATGCCTAGACAATTTCACCATGGCATTAACTGTGCCAAGTTCCACAGTTGGCCAAAGGTAGTGTAGAAAAGACCATGCATTGCGGTCAGACTGAATTGTCAACATGATTGGCTTAGGATTTGCCTAGTGCTTTAGTAAAGCATCTGTTTGAAGAGGTTATGGACATGTGACCTTGAAGTGTATATCTAGTCTTTGAACCTTTTCCTTCTAATGCTGCTTCCTGATTTCATGAACAAAGCTTTGCTCTGCCAAAAACTTCTGTCGTGATATTTCTTCATTGAGGCCAGCCAAGTGCACTGAATCCCCTGGAACTGTGAGCCAAATAAGTCCTTCTTACACTTGTAGGTGTCTGGTATTTTCCCCCAGCAGAGAGAAAGTGACAAGTACACCCTGACAGAGGTGAAACCATCTCGGATTCTTTTTGTTTTTTAAGCACCCCTCAGTATATTTTTCTCAATCTCCATCCTATTTATAGCATCCTCATCATATGTGTCTTGAGAAAGATAAGCCTGCCTAGCTAGCTGATACTGTACTTGATTTCTTCTCTCCGCCATTTTCCATGTGTTGTGTCAACTACTTGACTTATACCACCTCATTTAACCCTTCCAACAAGGAACCCATTATTCATCCCTTTGCGGTTAACAGTAGGGATGCCAGCCATGTGGACAAGTTCTTGGAAAAGGTATTTAAGAACTTCAAGATAGGACTATAAGTAGTACCCACCTTATAGGATTGTTGTGAGTACTTACTGGTGAGTCAGTGTTTACAATATATGGATAACCTGGGATAGACTAAGTGCCATGTAAGTAAATATCAAAGGAATTTTACTATTGTCTTTCAATTTCCCTATCTTCTTTTCATCAAAGCACATTTCTCTTTTCAAAGCTCCTCTCATACATGATTATGCAATTGAATACACAAGGACCTAGGATCTGTTTCAGCTTTTACTGGGGTCTAAGCCACTTGGGGATCATCACTAAGCTCTCTTGTCCTCAGGTCATATGTAGATGGGATTGGTAGTAATAATACTTTCATTTTTGGCATCTGAGAAGGTCTAATGAGGTTATATATGTACAAAATAGTAAATGTATATACAGCTACAAAGTGCAAGAGAGTAAAGCAATGCCAAAATGCAAGAGAGTAAAGCAATGTTTCACCTGAAACACAGTTGTATTAGTGGCTACACCTGACTCAGTCTTCAAAGCACCCCAGTAACCTCCATTTTTATGGAGGCCTCTACCTACCACAACTGCCTGACTCTTCTGGGTTAAGGTGTCCCAAGAGATACAACTAATGCTCCCTCCTTTACAAAATATGAAGTATAGACAGTAAGGAGATGGAGTTCATATAAAATCTAGAATTTTTCAATCATCTCCTTTTTTTTTTTTTGAGACAGGGACTCACTTTGTAGTTCAGGTTGGCCCTGAGCTCACTATGTAGCCCAGGCAAGCCTCGAATTCAGCAATCGTCCTGTCTCTGTCTCCCGAGTGCTGGGATTACAGGCATGAGCCACCACGCCCAGCAATCATGTCCTTTTAGTGATTAAACACAGTCAAGTGTGGCATGACACACAAACTAGGAAGACCACGCATCCAGTCATGACGTGAGTGTGCCTATGCTTGACTCCCAGGCATGTAATCAGTCCTGCTTTGCTCCCTTTTCTCTGTCCCATCACATCTTCACTTAGCCATTCACACTTCTCTTCGGTTAAAGCAGCACCTCATGGTGTAAATGATACATGTTTTTATTTCCTAAGAGTTCTGTTTTGCTAATTCTAGCTTTGCACAAGACTTAGGAAGACAATTGGATTCTTGGTAATCTTAGAAAATGAATACCTAAGTTTTAAGCTTTATTTTTTCATTTTTGAAATTTATTTTAAACATGGCTTTTGAGTGTTTATCTGCTAATGACAAGAAGGCACTTTATTCTAAGTCCTTTGAGAAGGTGGAGAATCCCTATCTTTGTTCACAATTTACATGAGCCTTTTGTTTTTCTATGGACACTTTTTTTCTTTCTTTTTTGAGACAGGGTCTCACTTTGTAGTTCAGACTGGCCCTGAGCTCACTACGTAGCCCAGGCAAACCTGAACTCAGCAATTCTCCTGCCTCTGCCTCCTGAGTGCTGGGTTTACGAGTGTGAGCCATGACACCCGGCACTGTGGGGTGTGGTACTGATTGCTGGTGGGTGTGAGTCACCACGCCCAATATCATATCATTGTGTGTGGTTACCGGGATTGAACTCAGGACCTTGCGCTCGCGAGGCAGGCGGCGGAACCACTGAGCTAAATCTCCAGCCCTCTATGGACACTTTTATAGTGTATATTGCTTATATAAATTAATGAGTTTCATTTGTAAAAACACGTAACACACTTTCTTTAAATCCCCTCTCCATACTCCCTAGTTTCACTTTTTCATGGTGTTTAATATGCATAATATATTTTGATCATCTTCATGCCTCCTATTACCTTTATATCTCTTTTCCCCTTCTTTCCTGTTGTCTAGTAAGTCTCTCTTCTAGTTTCTTCTCTCTCTCTCTCTCTCTCTCTCTCTCTCTCTATATATATATATATATATATATATATATATATATATTAGGGATAATATGTGATATTTTTATCTTTCTGAGTCTTGTCTATTTTGCTTAACATGATCTCTAGATCCATCCATTTTTTTCGCAAATGACAAAATTTCATCCCTTTTTTGGCTGAATAATACTCCACTGTGTATATATAACACGTTTTCTTTAACTATTTCTCTATTGAGGAGAACCTAATCCAATTCCACAGCTCGACTACTGTATATAATACCAC
>PVIC010002176.1:52716-80966 GCA_004025085.1 Thryonomys swinderianus
GGCATTGTGGTATGCGGTGTTGATTGCTGGTGGGCGTGAGTCTCCACGCCCAGCATTGTATGTGGTTTCCGGGGATCGAACTCAGGACCTTGCGCTTGCGAGGCAGGCGCCGGAACCACTGAGCTAACCCTCCGGCCCTCACCAGCATTTTTGACTGTCTTCTTGATGACGGCGTTCCTGAATGGAATGCGATGAAATATCAGTGTAGTTTTGATTTGCATTTCTTTGTGACTAAAGCTGGTGAGCATTCTATATACTTATTGGCCATCTGTACTTTTTCCGTTGTGAAATATCTGTTCAATTCTTTTGCTCTTTCATTGATTTGGTTATCTGATTTTTTTGGTGTTAAGTTTTCAGTGGTCTTTGTGTACTCTTGGTAGTAATCCTCTGTTGGGAGAATACCTGGTAAAGATTTTCTTTCATTATTTAAATTGTCTTTTCACTCTGTTGATTGTTTCCCTTGTTGTACTAAAACTTTTTAATTTGATGTAGTTCTGTTCTTGCTCTTCTTTCAATATGCCTGTCCGTATGATTTTAACAATAGGTTGATGGTATCATAATCTGAGTAGTCTGAAAATTGAAAAGTGCTATCTTCAAATTTCCCTTTGACTTTACATCATTCTAAGATTTTTGCAGCACTATGTAACTTGTGGTGAATCTTTCCATTTAAATAATATTGCAGTTAAAAAGAAAGGTCAGAGTCCAGAAGGAGAACAGCAGGGAAATGTTACTTAAGATAATATTCAGGCAAGATCTCTAGAGTTAACAGGTTTTAACTCTGAATATATTTCTCAGTGAATTTCCAAAAAAATATGTCACCCACTTCGATAATTATGATATACTTACAAATAAATCACACTTGAATTCATAGACCCAAATTATTTATGGTAAGGAAACAAACATGGCAATATGTTTTCTATGCCTTTCCAATTAGGGTTTAGATCAATTTATCTTTGTGACAATATTGCCTAGTTGAATTTTTTAGACTATATTATGACATGTTACTGGAGCCAATAGCTGGAACACAAGGTTCTCGAAACTCAACATTCATTATTTATCCATTTATACTAATAAACCTTTATATCCCACATGTCTCTTGCTCAGATTTGAACAGAGCCTCAGAAGCACAACCTGTTTTAAATTTATGACATGACAGCAATTGCTTGTGACAAAGAGGAATAACAAAAAGTGCATCCGCTCCCCCCCCCCCGGAAGATAAATGATAAGATTTTTTAAAAGAGAGATGGCATTCCTCTACCTTTCTAGAAGAAAAATTAGTCTTAAGAAAAAGAAATTCAAAGATCGTAAACCATAAGAAGAGAGAAAAAATTGATTTGGGGATATAAGACAGGATTGAGTTGTAATATAAAAGTTGCTGGTCTTTGCCTACTGAAAGGCAGAGCCAATTGATTTATGATCGCAACTCTGAGCTTACTTTTCTTCTTCCATGCCTCCCCCACGGGAAGGGAATGTAGATACTAGGTGACATGTCTGTTTTGATTTGCCACACCATGTCTTAATTATCAGGGCAGGAAGATCAGGCGGTGCTATTTCCTAACTTCAAAGGCTTCAGCAGCCTGACAGAAAGAAGTGGTTCAGATGTTCAGAATTCAGAGTGACACCAATATGGCGTCTTCATATTTTAAGAGTGTCAGCTTGTGTGTGTTTTTTTTTAATTTGTGGCACATCAAAGTGAAAATAATGATATGAGGAGGGTTTTGCTTTTTGTTATTAACATTTTAAATGACAGCACTATCTTTCTATTTATTGCCTAGGCTGGAGTACTTAGGGAACAATTCTTTTGAATTTAATCTTGTTCATTATTAATAAACTCAGAAAAATTGCTATCAATGACAAGCCGAGATACATGCTTACCAAGATATATGACTAGAGGTCCCAGGAGAGTATTTGGAGTAAAAGAAGTATATTTCTAGGTATTAGTCAGTAATAATAAGGTGACACAACAATGTAGTAATGACAGTAGGAGTGACAGTGACAGCAGCGTGCATTGACATTATTGGGTGTTTACAAGTTTAGTTGCCAAATATGTTTATCACTCTCATAGACTATGGAACTGAGGCCAGAGAGGTTTAGTAACTTGCCTACGGTTACACAATGTGTCGTGTAGTTGGCTCCTAACCCAAGCTGCTGGACTCAGAGCTCACTCTCATCACTAGTCACAGTCACTGAAGCTTCGTTTTTAATAGGAGTTGGAAACATTGGACCAACATCAAGAATAGTCAAAATCACCCTCCAAATGTTATTAAGTCAAAATGCAACATATTCTTTGGTGTCTTGAAGTACAGATACAAGTTCCCAGTGATGTTTATGGAAATATTTAATAAATAAAGGAATACACATAAGTGTTTAGATTCCTTTCAGGTCCAGAACAGTAGAAGAATACATAGCTGCATTTGGTTATATAATATTGATGTATACTATGACTTCAGTGAAATATGAAAGTAATGATCTTGGACACTGGTTTTACTATTTGAAAAAGAGGTTCATAATACATAGGTTATAATAATTTCATTTGAATGTATCTAGGCCCCTTTTTACCTGAAGGAGTATATATTCCATACTAGTCCAGAGGAGTATAATGCAAAAATATTAAATCAAGTGTGGTTCAGAAACAAAGATTTTAGAGGATACAAGCCATAGTTTGTGCCTAACTTAAATTCCATATTTGATCTTTACAGTAACTCTTTGTGCTCGGAAATCCTTCAATTATTTTTTACGGAAATTCAAGAGTGCCAAGTGGCTCATCCTCAGTAAAATTTAGCTAGGAAATCCTTGGAAAACCCTGCTCTTGCAGTTTTTTTCATGTAGACATCAGCCCCTCCCCTGTGATAGAAAGACAAGCTTGATAAGTTGCCACTAGGATATTGATAAATTCCTTGGTGGCTGGTCCTCAGGGGACACCATTCAATGCACCAAGAAGGGGAGGGTGTATCAGGGGCTGTTTCTACATTGTCCTTTGTACAAACCATTTATGTTTGTTGGATGCATTGAATACTTCACTTTGAGAAGATAAGACATTCACCTTTCAGTGTCTAAATTGAGGAAAGAGTCATTGTTTTTGGTTATGATTGCAGCAGTCAGCCTAAAATAAAAGAGGGTGTCTATTTCTGTAAACTGCCAGGGAAGCAGAGAGCCCCAGAGTTTGACAGATGTCTGGTCTGTTCCTCCTAATTGAAGGAAAAGGGGAGGTTTGGGGTTCTGGAGGTGTTTGAAACTCAAAGAAAGAAACTTCATAACCAGAGGCCTGAGAAACCCATGGAGATAATGTCTGATTGTTTCTTAACACACTCTTAGAAAATTAAAAAAGTCCCTTGGAGTTTTGAATATTTCACTCATAGATTGATAAGAAGAACCACTTAACTTTTTCTGAGGAAAAAGAGAATGTTTTTTCTGAAGTGTTTAAATTCTCTGAATCCTCTCTCCCAGTTCCCTAGAGTTACCTTGTAGCAGATAACAAAGACCTTCTCATGATTATTGGGCATTATGTGTGGGCCATCTTTAAATGATCAGGTTATTAGACGCTCCTTCAATTTAAAGACCAAATTAAAAAATGGGCATCTGAAGTGAAGACATTTTTCATATGAAGAAGTAAAGGCAGGGCCGGAGGGTTAGCTCAGAGGTTCCGGCGCCTGCCTCGCAAGAGCAAGGTCCTGAGTTCGATCACCAGTAACCACATACAATGCTTGGCGTGGAGACTCACGCCCACCAGCAATCAATACCACATACCACAGTACCGGGCGTGATGGCTCACACCTGTAATCCCAGGACTCGGGAGGCAGAGATAGGAGGATTGCTGAGTTCAAGGCTTGCCTGGGCTGCGTAGTGAGCTCAGAGCCAGCCTGAACTACAAAGCGAGACCCTGTCTCAAAAAAAAAAAACCAAAAAACAAAACAGCTAAGAAACCTATGAAGAAATGTTCAACATCACTAGTCGTTGAGAGATGCAGATGAAAAAAACACTGAGATTCCATCTCACTCCACAAAGAATGGCTGCTCTTACAAAATCAACCTACAACAAATGCTGGAGGGGCTATGGGGAAAAAGGAATGCTTCTCCACTGCTGATGGGAATGTAGACTGGTACAACCATTGTGGAGATCAGTGCGGCGATTCCTCAAAAAACTAGGATAAGTAGTCTCATTTGACCAAGCTATTCCCCTATTAGGTATATACATGAAAGAATTAAAAGCCTTATGTCACAGCAACATATGTGCACCCAATGTTTATAGCAGCTCAGAATGTTTATAGCAGCTGTTCGTGACAGCTAAATCTTGGAAACATCCCAAATGACCATCAATGGGAGACTGGATAATTTTTTAATAAAGTAGAATATTACTATGCCATAAAGAATGATAAATTTGAGTCCTTTATACTCAAATGGATGTACCTTGAGGTATACTCATAAGTGAAATAAATAAGATGTAGATGTTTAAATACTACATCTTTTCTCTAGTATAATAAACTGAAGGCACAAATGAGCCCTGAAATGTATGATAGGTAATGTGAAATAGTATATGTGCTGCTGAAGCGAGCACAGTAATGTGAAATAGGAAGAAAATATGCAAAATGAAAAGGGAAAGGGCAAGTAGGGGAAAGTAAAGAAGGGCAAGAAGAAACTTGATAGCCAAAAAAAAAAAAAAAAAGAAAGAAAAAAGGAAACGAGGCTCATATATATAGTGGTTATGGTTGTAGGGAGGGGAGAGGAAAAGGGAAAAAGTGAGAATCAAGATATATCACGTTCAGGTATAAATTCTTAATGTTGAATGTGATCATAATGTATGTATAAAATGTATTAGCAAAGTCAATTAAAAATTGTGTTAACCAACATGGGTTCATGTAAAGACAAATCAGAATCCACATCAACATATCAATCCGTATCATCATCCAAATGTGACATATTTCTATAAAGGCATAAATGAATGTTTGCAGCCACTAAGACAGATATACTTATTTTATTAAACAAGTAGAGGTTTTGGTCTTTTTTCATTAACATAATTTTCCATAGATTAAATACATCATATATTTTCCATATTGTCCAAGGAAGATCTTTCTCTTTTTTAAAAAATTCTTTGTATCCATTCTTATTTTCTTCACTCGTTCTAATATGCAGTCATCAGATGTACATTGTGTGTTTGCTTGCATAAAGTTTTAAGTTGTGCAAGTGGCTTTGGATTGTAAATCTCATTGTGCAACTCAATTATTTTTCATTTACTATTTAATTTGATGGCTGCATTCATATTACTTCTAACTGCTTCTTAGTCCACTATAGTTTTCATCTGCATTTGACTCTACATTGACTCCAATTTCCATTATTATGAACTGAGTAATATCAACAACCTCTATGCCTGTATATTTGTAGACTCTCTTGATAATTCCCTTGAGGTGCAGAGTTGGCAAAAGAATTTTTGGGTCAAAAGGCAAACTCATACTTAATGAAATATTGTCACATTGTTTCAGATGAGCTTTACAAACCTAAACTCCTACTCCAATATTATATACAATATCTACATTTAAATTATTACTTTTGGATTACTTGTGGTATTGAAGATTTCTTTTACATGCTTTTGTGCCTTTTTGTACTTTCATTTCCCATAATTTGATTGATTTTTTTTTTTTGAGACAGGGTCTCGCTTTGTAGTTCAGGCTGGCCCTGAGCTCACTATGTAGCCCAGGCAAGCCTGGAACTCAGCAATCTGCCTGTCTCTGCCTCCCGAGTGCTGGGATTACAGGCGTGAGCCACCATGCCCGGCACTGGTATGTGGTATTGATTGCTGGTGAGCGTGAATCACCATGCCCGGCATTGTATGTGGCTACCAGGGATCGAACTCAGGGCCTTGTGCTTGCGAGGCAGGGGCCAGAACCACTGAGCTAAATCTCTGGCCCCATAATTTGATATTTATATGTTTGCTCATTTCTCTATGCCTTCTCCTGGTTACAAGGTGACCCAGTACTAGGAAGGTAAATAGAAGACAAAACTATTGCTTTCTGAAAAACACAAAGTCAGTGTTTGGTTTTCTTTATAATCTTTGATCCATGGAACATTGTATGTTTCTCTGTCATCAACATAGTATAATTTTTGCTTTTTGATGTATGATTTTTCTTTACTGTAGGGGTTGGAAGCCTGGAACAATCTTTTACAGAATTTCTGCTATCAGCATTCCAATGTGGAGACAGCACTCATTTAAGATTTGGAAGGAAGAAGACAAGCAGAGACATTTTATTCTTTTTTTTAAATTTAAAAAATTATATTTATTGGTACATTGTATATATACATCATGATCAGACTCAATATTGGGAATCTGTACCAGTATATGACATGATGTAATTTTCATTTTTTCCTGTTCCCCTATGTACCTCCAACCCCTAAATACATAAGTTTTGTTTCCCTTTTTTATTACCATCACATTTTTTCTTTACCCCTCATTACTCACGCCTCCACCACATTTCCCTTTGAATATTTTCTATTTCATAATATCCATCATACATTCTAGAACTCATTAACACCTTCACTTTCTCATACCAGAGACCAGATATGATATTTATGCATCAGGACATATTTTTGCAGTGGTGGCAGGTCCTTTTATTTACACTCACCTCTCTTTGATACTGAATGACAAAATCATGGTCATTTGTCTTCTGTCATTCCTACAGTTTTCTAAGCCCCCAAATTGAGAGCAAACTGAGAACTAGTAGTGACCCACCAGGACTTTGTCCAGACTTTCCTCTCAAAGTACTCAAATTTTTTATACTAAGATTTTCTTTCTATCTAAAATACCTAGGGAAGTTTCTATTTTGCTAATGATTCAAGACTGATAAGAACAGAAAATGTGATGATAGATCTTGCAACCACTGTTCCATGGTCAACCAGGAAGGATTGTTTCAGCATGTTGATACTGCCAAGGTAGCAGCAGATTCTCTGGTGATTTCACTGCACTCTGCACAAGCTACAGATTGCATTGTATTTTCCATTATGTGAGGAAAATGAAACTATATTTACATCATCCATATTAGTCAAGTTTCCTCATATCTGGAGTCAGAACACATCTGAGTTTTATACTGTTTCTTATCTATCAACTGGGGCTACAGCAAACTTTATTGTCTATAGCATGTGTATTGTGCTTGTCATGTAATAACCACTGAAATGGCAGTGATTGATATTGAATCATTTCATTAGCCCTAAAGTTACCACATAAAGTATATCTCTTCCTCAGAATGACACTTCTAATGTTGGGGGAATTCATATAAGTAGGATGTACATTTCCAAATTTAAGCCTGAATAGTTTATCAAATTAGTTAATGCCTAGTGATAATATCTCCATTGCATTGACAAATACAATTAATCAGTGTGTTACGTAGAGATTCATGTGCGAAATGCAAACTGGATTTTGAAAACTTAAGGAAGAGATCAAACTTAAGATAGCCCTATGCAATGTAAAGATAAACAAACTTTAATGTTATGGGTATAACTTTCTCTCCTAATGGACTGTTCTATAAATATTTCTCATTTTATGATAACTTATTTTAAATAGGGTGACCATTTATAAATAATATGCTGGGAAAAAAAAGAAAAGAAAATGTTGATTCTATCTCCTCAACAGAGAATAAACAGGAGGTCATTATATCCCTTACTGTTCTCTGAAATCAAGACTATAATCAGTGCTTTGGATGGGAAAATCTATTTTCTTCACGCAGAAGTTTTACATACTTAGTGTCCTTAATATGGAAAGGTATTTGGCTTGTCCAACCTCTCGAGCTGTGTTCATAAATCAAGATAATCATTATCAGCAGAACAAACAAGAGGAAAATATTATGATAAAATGTGAGACGTGAAAGAATATGTTCAAAGGTACACTGCTAATGAAAAACATGAAATCATTATTTTTTCCTAAAGTGATTTATTTGCTCAGGCAGAATCTTTCCAAATTTGTTTCACTTGAGGAATACTTGAGGACTACAAAGATATTTTCACCTTTTGGCTTGGAACCCTTAAAACTACCTATATTTTCAAATCAAGTTTTATCTTATTTGAGATCTATAGAAGTAAAATGTTCTCATTAAGTGTCAGCCCTGGATCTACATAATTATCTTTGTGAGGTTGTTATACTCCATAATTTCCTGAAGAAACTGAGAGTTTTGAAAGGTGTTTTAGATATCTGCTAATAACAATATAAAATGTGTGTAAATGGCTCTCTTTTTTATTCTTAACACATTGAACAGTATTCTGGTCTCGGTGGACTGACAGCAAATTGACAAACCCCAGCAAAATTGCTCCTACGCTGAACCTGGGAGATAAAAAGGCTGAGTGACAGGTGGGACTAATCAGTTCATAGGTAAAAATCAAGATTGGATTTGATGAGGGGATTTCTTGGTCCATGGTGGATTCAATCCTCTTTTCAATATACTGAAAAGCCATTTTTTTTTGGCCAAGTTTGATTTTCATTATTCCCTAACCCTAGGTCTGTCAGTTTTCTGCAAAGAGACATCTCACCATTGGATTTCTGTAATTTTAGAGCTAACCAAATAACCTGAGGGGCAGATTCAGAGTTAACAAAAGGGAGGGGAGAAAATTAAATGGTTGGTCCCTTGTGAAATGTATTTTGAAAACCTATGATTAGTTACATCAGTGCTTATAATATTAGAAAAGTAAAAAATAAAAGCCACACAGTGCAGTGGCACTAAGACCACTGTGCTCAGTTGATTACAGATTGACTTCTTTGCTTCTGATCAGTTTGCCTTATCACCAACAACACAAAAGGAAGTGTTCATTTCGATGTGCAAATTAATTTTCTCATTACAATAAAAATCATTACATCTCTGCTCATTTTCTTTATTCTCTAGATCAGAAATTCTAAACAAAACATATTTCCTGGTCACTGGATGAGCTTTTCCTGAATAACACAATGAATCCTTCCTCAGTTTGGGTAAGGGATTCTCATAAGGTTAAGCACTTTCTGAAAAAAAGTAGTCCCACACTATCCTAAGGCCTTTTTCCTTTCATTCTTCCTCTCTCCTTAGTGCTAATGTCACAGCCTTTCCTAGGTTGCTTTCAGGAGTTGCTATGCTTCTTTAGCCCAGAGATCTCACAGCTGGATGGGCAAGTGAGAAAAGACACATTATGTTACCTCTGCAGGGCTGAGGGATGGGGAATATGTGTCTTGGTGGATTCAGGACAGAAAAACTATGTCTTAATTATTTTTCTCATTGCTAAGACAAAATACCCAACAGTCACCAGTTCAGGGAGGAAACGTTTATTTGGTTTACAGTGTGTAGAGGTTTCAGTCTATAACTAGCTGGCTCCCAGGCAGGGTATAGTGTTGCAGAGAAGAAACACTTCATAGCTGGCAGAAGGTAGCAAAGTATATGTGTTGCTGAAGAGAGCACCAGAAGGTGGCAAAGTAAGCAAAGGGTGACCGTAACCTGTTCTATCTCTTATATTTTACTCAGGCTACTTAGTGTGGGTAACACTCACACTTTAATCTCAGTGCCCTTAACCTGTGCATTCCATCATGAATCCATCCCAACATCACACATTCTAGATCCAATACCTCTGAAAAAGCCCCACTACGATGGAATGAGGGATTGGGAGAACATCTAGACACAACACATGGACCATACATATCCATACCCCTTGGATTCATGCATATCCCTTTTATGTAAAAAGCATTTAGCCCACTGCTAAGAGTCGCCAAAGTCCTATCAGTTTTAGCTTTGTTGAAAATTTCGCATCTAAAGTCACTTCTGAGATTTAAGTCAACTCTTAGCTGCAGGTCCTAGTAAAAATGAAAAGAAACTTGAAAACTTCCAGCTTTACAGAATGAAAGATAGACATTTCCATTCCCAAAGTTACAAACAGATGGGATAGCTAGGAATGGAAATAATGCAAATGAAAATGCAAGAAGGCAAACATTAAATCCCACAGTTCTTCCAATCTCCCTGATAATCTGTGGCAAGTTGTGAACTCAAAAGGGCTTGAGTGGTTCCATCCTTAGGCTACTGCTAGTGGTTGTAGCTCCCACAGCTTCTCTCTTCAGCCAGCTCTGCTCCTTCCTTGCAGTTTTCCTCAGATAGTACTTGTTCCTGGCTTTTCCAAATTTCTGCGACCTCCACTGCACCTTTGGCTTCACATTCATGGCTTTACATACTGTCCTCTCAGGGCCACACTGCCTGACCTTCCAGGTCTTCTGAAATCTGAGTGGAAGCCTTCCTAACTCTACATCTCTTGCATTCTGCATGTACCTAAAACCAGCCCCATGTGGATGATGCCAATTTTTGCTGCCAGGTGGAGCAGTAGCCTGGATTCCTTCTTGCTTAGCCTTAGGAGTTGAGTGTCTGTGGAGCAACTCCAGAGAAACAACTTCCCCAGCCTACTGTCCTTCTGGAGCATGGTGTTTTGGGGCTGTCTTCTCAAAGCACATCCTCTCACCTTTGCATCTCTGAGGATGTGGAGGCTGGAGTTCTCCTGATTCTTGCAAAGTCCTCAGACCAGTTTTTCTGTTTCTTCTTTTGAAATATTTGGATTTTCCTTGCTAGTGACCTATTTCTCCTCTGTTCCATTTTTTTTTTTTTTGAGACAGGGTCTCGCTTTGTAGTTCAGGCTGGCCCTGAGCTCACTATGTAGCCCAGGCAAGCCTTGAACTCAGCAATCTTCCTGTCTCTGCCTCCCTGAGTGCTGGGATTACAGGCGTGAGCCACCACGCCCGGCCCTCTGTTCCATTTTTATAAGCTGCAACTTTACTGGAGCTTCCTTTCTGAGTAAACTTGCCACATATTCCATCATTCTGCTGGGCTCTCTGCTCTTAATTCTCAGTGTAAATGAGCTAAAAGACCCCAACTGTCATCATGCCACTTCCTCAACATTGCAATTTCTTCTGCAAGGTTAATTTCCCTAGATTCGGTCTCAGGCAAGGTTTTTCTTCACATTCAAAGTGAAACAAACTTTCTGCCAAGCCATAAAACACATTGTCTGGAGTCTGGTAGCGAATTTAGTCCTCCTTCCCAACTAAAACCTCCTGAGCTTGGTTTTTACCAGCAACATTTCTATCAGCATTCTGGTCTTCTGATCTCTGACCAGAACCTCCCATTAAATATGGTTTAAGTATACTTTCCAACACTGTTTTTTCAGCCAGCATCTCTGAATCTTTTAAAACTTTTCCCACCAACCAGCCCTGAAGGCTCTTGAACCATGTAGTCAGGTATAGTCACAGCAACAACCCAACTCCTGGTAGCAAATTCTGTCAGTTACTTTTCTTGTTGATGAGAGAAACTACTCAATACTCAACGTTAAAGGAGGAAAAGTTTATTTAGCTCATAGTTTGTAGTGGTTTCAGTTTATAGTCAGCTGGCTGCAGGGAAAGGTGTCACAGCAGAGGCACTAGAGAGGGGAAACAGTTTATAGTGGGCACAAAATTGCAAAGCAAGCAAGGGACAACCCGTTATTTTATCCCTTATATCTTATCCAGGATATATAGAGTGGTAGCACTCATAACTATAATCCTAGTATCTTTTATTCTAGCATCACACAATGAATCATTCCCAGCATCACACTCTAGATCCAGCTATCTCTGAAAAAAGCCCTACCTATGATTGTACAAGATTTTGGGAGAACACCCAGACACAAGCCATAACAGATAATATATTACATCATGACACAAAGTACTGAAGTTTGGGACTGTAAGGGATTTAACTGGCTTTGATCACACAGTTAATTAAAACTTTTGTTGAAGAGTCAGCTGGTTTTAAATTATTTAAGACAGATATGGCTGCCCCTACCCCACCCTAATCTTGCTCCTCAGTAGTGCTCACCTTCAACTCCTGTAGCTATGTCCTCTACTAGCATTTGCATTCATACTTCAAATCAATGGTTTCACTCTTATTTTATTCATTCAAAAGGTATTTGTGAGGCAGGCTAGGTACAGGATTCTGGCAGTAAATAAAAGAGAAATCACTGTGACATCCTCATTGGAATAGAAGCACAATGAGCAAAATGAATATGTAAAATATGCAACATGTGGTAATGTTTTGATGAAAAAAGCAGGTAAGGGATTAGGAACATTAGAGTGAGGGGCATAATTTTTAATGCAGCAGAAAAGGAATATAAAATAAGAATATGATGTTTGAATGAAAAAAACAAAAAACTCTCACTTAGTTGAGAGGATACATTCCAGAGACAAAAGAATCCAGGAAGCTATGGCCTAAAGTGGAGGGCGCAGGAGTTGGCAGTGACAATGTGTCCAGAGAGGATTCAGGTGTGTGAGGATAAATTATGCAGAAACTGTGTCCTGTCAAAAATCTGCAGCTTTCACTCAGAATAAAATTAGAACACTTGGCAAGATTTGGAAAAGGAAATGACAAGATTCCAAGAGAGACCTTGAACTTAGAAAGCTCCTTCCTGGTTCTACCATGAGAACAGGTGGAAAGGAGTCAAGATGAAAGAAACTATGGAGAATGCTAATAAAATCCACTCAAGAGGTGATCACAGAAAGGGTCAGAATTTATATTTCTTTGTTTAGTAAAAATAATTTTGATAAGAAAAAGAAGAATGTAGTTTGGATACAGTAGTTAAGTTTGAAATGTCCATTGAAGGATGCAAATACACAGTTCAGTGGACCCAATATAGTTTGACTTATTTTCATGATATATTATCAGTTTCTTAACAATTATCAGTATCATTCTTTTACACTCAGAAGTGCCCTTGTTTGGATGCTACATTGTGCTCACCTTGCTGTTGGACCTGTGACTGAGGAAACCAGTGAGGCTGAAGACTGTAGAGTTCAAGGAGACCCCGCACCAGGTTCAGAACTTGAGATGGGGTCCAGCTAGCACAGGTGAAACTGATCCATAGCATGAGTGGAAAAGCAGACAATGTAGAGGTGCAATAACAATATCAAATGTCCCACTTGGCCTTTGGACTCGGCTTATAGAGGGCACAAGTAGGTTTCGTTTCTTGAGAGTACCAGGACCTAGGTCCTGATTAGAAAGTTGCTTCTTATTCAGACTCTGACTTCCCGTGGTGAAGTATAAAGACAGGACACATGTATCTCTCCCAGCTTTCCTCTTCATTACACTTCTTTCCTGCTTTACTATTGTTGTATCACATTTTTAGTTAAATCCATAATTTTTTCTTACTTTGTTTTTGATGCTAAATGTTCTCTGGTAATCCAAGTGGTATCTCAGAAATATGTCTTTGTCCTATTGAACAGTTATTAATTTTTCCTGGAGTTAAAAATGACTTTTGCCTTATTTTCCATATATGTTTAATCCTTCAACATCTTTATAATATTCTTATCAAAGGAAGTTTTGCCACTTAAACATCTCTCACATTTTCAACTGGAGCTTTCACCTCAGGAGTTTATCAGTCTTTTTTATAGCTTGCAGAGATTCATGAGATAGAAGCATATTCACCAAGTTAGAAACTAATTCTATAAGCCAAAGATGTAGCTCAGTGGTTCTAGCACCTAGTGGTTCTAGACCTGACAAATGCCAAGGTCCTGAGTTCAATTCCTAGTACCCCCCCCAAAGCTAATTATATTTGATGTAAAACCTTCATACAAGAAGAGAAAGAAAAAAGAAATAATATTTTACCTACATGTAATGCAGATAACGATTGCATTCTGAGTTACTAATTAAATTTCATCTCACAAGTTGAAATACTTTACAACAAAAAGAAGCCTCTCAATACCTCTAAAGCCAACTATGAAATCACTGAAAAACAAAATAAATTACTAACTAAGAAACAAAACAAAAATCCTTTGGTCCTGGAAGCATTCAATAATTCATCAACCTGATAAAGTATTTTAGAACTCACTCCCCCAGGGTCAGGAGGCCAGGGCTTCTCTGAGTTGGTGTGCCTCTGTCTTCCACTTTGAGGAAGGCTTAGGTGCAGAATGAGTTCTATGAACAGTGCGCTCTCCCACCGGGAGCACAGTGGGGTGTTGGGATGCAGACACTTCAGCCCCTTTGCACTCAGTGGATGGAGCAGTTTGTCTCGCAAGAGAACAGGCAGGACTTTTGCAAATCAGACCAAGCCACAGGCACCTTTCAGGTCACCACTGTTAGGCACAGGCTGGCCCAGCTTGCCTGGATCTCAGGCCCAGGCCCCTTGCTTATTGCCATAACTAACTACACTCGGGCACATATTTCACTGCGGGGCATCAATCACCTCTTGAATAACATAGCTGGTAATGAAAGCGCCAAACTCAGGGGCTGTGTGATGAGCCAATGAATTAATACACACAAAATATGTGAAACACTGTCTGGCTGATGTTAAGGATTCATTCCATGTTAGCTACTATTATTATTTTGTTACATTTTTTCTTTCTTCAGTATTAAAATTTTGTTAATTATTCTATGTGTATAGGGTATTTGACAGTCAATCAGCCTCAATCCTTCCCCCAGATCCAGTCATTCTGATGGATTCAGGTGTGTACTTTTTAGATTATAAATAATTATATATCATGTAACAAATATAAACCCCACTACATATAATAAATCTGACATAAGTATATTCATATTTTTGTATATAATTAGATATATAGGTAAAATAACCTTCAGAACATACTCATAAGTGAAATAAATAGGTCACAGATGTGTAAATATTGTATCTGTTCTCTGGTATGAGAAACTGAAGATGTTAATGAGGTCTAGAGTGTATGATAGATATTATGAAATAGAAAATATTCAAAGGGAAATGTGGTGGAGGGGTGAGCAATGAGGGGTAAAAAAATGTGATGTAATTAAAAAAAGGGGAACAAAGCTTATGTATTTAGGGGGTGGGGGGTGTGAGGTGGATAGGGAAATGGGAAAAAATAAGAATTAAATCATGTCATATACAGGAACAAGTTCCCAGTACTGAGTGTGATCATGATGTGTATATACAATGTACCAATAAAGATAAAAATAAACTAAAATAAAAGCGGAAATTTAATCAGTTGATTTTTTGTCAGAGCTCCTGGGGGGGGATAATTTCCTAAAATATTAGAAGTGGGTATATCTTTTCTTTTCTTTTTTTTGAGGCAAGGTTTCAATTTGTAGTTCAGGCTGACCCTGAAGTTACTATGTATCCCAGCCAAGCCTCAACTCACAGCAATCCTCCTGTCTCTGCTTTCTGAGTGCTAGGATTACAGGTGTGCACTAGCACCCCAGGACACAAGTGGATATATCTTTTTCCCTGAGAAGAGTCCTAAACATTCATGAAAGAATGAAAAGTAATAGGCACACAAATGATTTTTTCCTAGTTTACTCATTTATATGATTTTTCTGATGTATGTGGCTTTTTTTTTTTTACACAAAATGGGATTATACTATATGTACTCTTCTAAATTGTGTTTTTACTCTGCAACTTATTTCTGAAATTTGTTCATGTTGATTGCATAAGTTTAATCCACTACTGGTAAGTTCTGAGTAACATCTCAGCAAATAAGTATGTCACGTTTAATGTATTGGCAAGTACTCTATATTCTTTAGCTATAACTCAAGAAGTTTACTGAGGGGTGTTGAGTCATGAGGGAGAGAGGATACTCCCTGAAACTAGGGTTTCCACCCCTTTCGGCAAGTTCCCTGTTTGTGGCTGGCTAGGTGTGCTCCAAGCTTTGCCAGAACTCAGGCACCTCGACAAACATCCTCACCTTCCATCTCCTGCTCACTACTACACAGGACTGGCAAGAGGTCCGAAGTGTCCATCTCTCTCAAATGCCAAGGGGCTTCTGAGATTTGGCCTCTTGAGAATCCTGCAGAAGCCCAGAGTGGTCCTAAGAGAAAGTAGGGTGAAATGCTGATGAAATTTCCTCCCCCTTTCACTATCTTTTTAGCAGAATCTAACTAGTCTGAATTCAGACCTTAAGAAATTCTTCAGGGCATGTTTTGAACAAGTGAACATAATCGTAAAATATAGACAACAGTCATCTGAATTGTCCGAATGGTTGTGAGCAATAAGCTACTTAAATAGATTTTAAAGCATTTTCTGTTTGCGAAATGCCCCTATTGGAGAGACAGAGGCTTAGAGGCTGGCAATGGGTCAGCACCAAAGCTCTTCTCAGGAAAACAGACTTCATCTCTCAATTCATGATGCTTTGAAATATCTAATTTGAGGATTTTTGAAAAGATGCACAATCTGTTGCTTCACGCAGGACATGGCTGGATCTGATGGGGCCCATCTGCTCATCGGGGAATGACTTGAGTATGCCTTCTCTTGAGGATTTTAATTTCAGGTGTAGGTGTTTAGAAAAGGCAGTTACTAAAATTAAGCATATCGAGACATGATATGTAAACTTGGAAATCCAAGCTGTGAGATCGGCCCACACCAAGTGTTCATTGCACTTAGGCATGTCTCCAGAAAGTTCCAGTGAGCTCAAGCATTAGGAAAGCCATCCAGGGCCGCCGTGACCCGGGAACCAAGGGCGCAGTGGGGCTGCCGACACCTGGAGCCCTGTGCTCTTGGTGGAATGCAGTTCTCCTGTGGGGTTCTCTGCTCAATCTTGACACTTGGTTTATGGATTTCTGAGAGGGGGGATACACTGTGAAAAAGTACTTTTATGCACACCATTTTGAAGTCTCCAAGGAAACATCCAGTAACTATGGAAGGGAATAAAACAAAGGTTGACTCTCTCTTTAGTAGTTTGGGAATATGTCAAGGAGCTGAATTTGATTTCTTTTCAGCATTGTACAATGAAAGCTAATAGAATAGTGTTACACAATTTTACACGAAGCTTATAGTCTATTTTAATGTATTAAACCACTTTTTCATAAAGAAGGCAGGACATGTTTTATTTTCTTTTGTTTAGTACTTTTTTAAAGCTTTTTAAAAGTATCAGTACATGTTTGCAGTACATAATGGTTCCATTTATTGTTGGGAGTTGTTTCTTGTGTGTAACACACCTTAATTCTTTTTCCATCCTCGTTCCTTCCCCTCTTGGTCCTTTTCCATTTGAAAAAGATTTGTCTCTCTAGTTCTGGTTACCTTTTATTTTGCTTTTAATTTATACATTGGATTTCTCATGTAAGGAAAATCATATGAACTTTAAGTTTAGGCATCTTAGTTAAAACGTGTTTTGTAATTAGCTTGGAACTTTGAGGAAGGGAGTCTCAACAGTGGCATTGAAGATTTAAGAAGTAGAGTTGATAGGAAATTTGATTTATTTAACATATGGTTTTGGTTCATCTCCTATATGTCAATCAGACCCTGTATCTGTGGCAGGATTAGGGAAGATAAACATGGTCTTTGCCTTTCTGGAAATTTCAGTTTTCCAGGAGGCTCAGAAACAAATAATTACGCTACTTGTTCCATTATTTCAAATCTTGGTGGCGTTGTGGTTGCTGTGAGATATAGGGCAGCCCGGAAGTGCTCGGCTTGAGGACCCATGGCCTGCAGCTTTGGGGACAAATGAAGGTCAGAAGGGGAAACGGGACTGAGTGAGGTCTGCGCTGTGGCAGGGCTTCAGGCACCGAGAGCTTCAGCTACAGGGACAGCGCGTGTTCCTCACAGACAACATGAGCGCACTTGAGGGTGGTGGCAAAGGGCAACCTTGCAAAGAGGAGGCCAGAGGTGGGAGGCACATGAGCTGTGAGGCTAGAGACTGTGGTGAATTTATGGTTAAAGGCAGAGGGAGCCCTCTGAAGCATCTCAGAATGATCATTCTCTTTATAGAGTGAAAAAATAGAAAGGGCTTAGGAGACCAGGCAACAGGGTCCTCCATGTGTCTAGGTGCAGATTTGTTTACACAGCCTACTACGTGTATGTCCATGCCAGGAGGAAAAGCATGAAAGTAAGAGATCCGGGGAGAAAAGCACAGTATATATTTTCTGTATGTTCTGAAACAGCCTGATCCCAGGAAATGACAATCATCCTTAGGATGTGACAAGACTGAACAAGATGGTAGATATTCCCTTGATTACACAGAGTACCACATACTGCAGGTTTGCTGACAGAAACCTTGTCCTGAGAGAGAGCAAGAGTAGTGGATCCTGCTATTAGTTCCAGAGCAGTGGGGCTTATAAAATGGTCAGAACAAATTTGACTTTATCCAAGCTGGAAGGCATCTGGTTTATCTGCAGCTAATAAGAAGGATGTCAGGCACATCCCTGGTGCTGACAGTACCAGGTTCCAGATTATAAAGCTCCATGTATCACTCAGTTGTTCTGCTTACTTATAGTATGCTGAGAAATTATGGAGAAAAGCAACCAGGGTTACTCAGAGGCCATGATAATGGTTCCTGCTCAAGACACCTGCAGATGGGGCTCAGTCACTGCTTGGTTTTGCAAGTAAAGTTTTATTACAGCATAAATATATCTGTTTGTTGATGTAAAGTTGGTGGTTGCCACAGAGACAAGTGGTTATAAATTCTAAAATATTTATTATCTTACTCTACTCAAAAGGTCTGCTAATCTCTAGATTGTATCACCGGTTTCCAAATTTCCCTTTGCTCCTCCCACCTTCCATTTTTTTATATTTGTCCCTTCTTTCCACTCACCTCTGTATTATTTTCTTCCTTTCTCAGCACTAGAATCCTTTTTCCAAACAACATATTACATAGAAGCCCTGTGCTGGACACAGGTAAAAGCAGTTTTCCTGTATTTCAAACGTTTGGATACAGAGATGGTTTCCATTTACAACACTTTGAGACTCATTAGTGTAAATTGACTTTATAACTTAATTTATAATAATATATGCAAAAGTCCTGGCTCTTGAGAACTTCTTACCATCACTAGCAAAACCGTCCAGCGATTAAATGTGTAGTGACTCCCTCTCTGTGCACATTTCCCTTCATAAAATCCCCTCTCGAATGTGGTAGGGGAAAGTAACGAGGAGAAAGAATAAATGTGATTTGAAAAGAAAAAGGAAAGCACATGTATATAGTGGGTGGGGGTGGGGTAGGTAGGGATACGGGTAAAAACGAGAATTAACTCATGTCATATACTGGTCCAAATTTCCCAACGTTGAGTGTGATTGTGAGCTGTATATGAAATGTACCAATAAATAATTCAATTAAAAAAGAAAAAGAAATTCCTTCTCTGTGTCCACCTTCCTTTGACATGCTGTTATCCACGTGTCCAAGCCACCCTGAGCAGGTAGGTCTCTGATGTTCCTGGTGCCCCGGGACTGTGCCCCAGTGCCCACCGCGGGACACATTCCTGACTCTGCCCCTTCTCACGGTGGAAAGCAGTTCAAAAACCTTCTGGATCCTCTCTCTGCATGCGAAATTCGCCTGTGGTGTCCTCCCCTATTTTCTACTCAAAGATGGCTATTCAATGCCATAAATTCAGCCTGTGAATTTGACAGAGACGGCTAATTTTTTCTGACGATTTAAAGAATTTATTCCTCCCACATTTATCTTTTAATCCGAGCTTTCTGGAGATGGAGCTCTTGTTAAGGCAAAGGAAGAACTGGAGTAGAAGGAAGCGAGGCAACCGGGAGACACTTTAAGAGATACCCCGAGCAAAGGAAACCTCTGGATCTTGTCCAGATTGTCCTACAAATGGCAGTGAACCCTCCTCCCACCATCTCCACCTTCTCAGTTTCCACCTCCTGTGCTGCTCGGGTGGGTGGCAGCCTTCCCTGTGGCACCGTGTTCCTCCCGTTGCCAGCTGCGCCAGGGCAGGCACCTGACACTGGTAGCTGCTGGCCTCAGACTCCTCCTGTGTCCTTTACAGCTACTGAGAGATCAACTCCGATAACATCCATCAGAAATTCAAGCACATGTTAGAATCGCAGGAAAAATTCGGTACGTGACCACTGGGCTGCACCCCCAGGCTTCTGCTTAAGATTTTGAGATCTTCATTTTAGTTTTATGCGGAATTTGTTTATTAATTTAAAAGACTTTTTTTTTCTGTTTTGTGTTCTATAGTAAATTAGCTAGAAGAGTCACTTATTGTAAACAAAGAAGTCCATACTTTTAAGGGGCATCAGGTCTCCAGTTGTCTGGTTCATGGCAGCTCTACAGCTGGAAACAAGACCTCTAAAATCTGCAGTTTTCCCCAAGTCCAAAAGCAAGGAATCAGCACTTCTCCCCTGAGACTTCTATCCTATGGGGGGGGGGCAGAGAGAGAGAGAGAGAGAGAGAGAGAGAGAGAGAGAGAGAGAGAGAGAGAAAGTAGGACCTAAACCCGCACTTGGCACACATTTGCCCCAAATCCCTCTCAGCATGGGAAGGTTGCATATTTTATCATACTGTGATCAGAGAGTTGGTCAAACTCTCAAGCCGACTCAGTGAAGCAAGAAAAGAAAGAAAAGAAAAGAAAAGAAAAGAAAAGAAAAGAAAAGAAAAGAAAAGAAAAGAAAAGAGAAAAGAAAAGTCGTTTTGCCTCCACTATCATCGTTGAGTGCCCGCTTTTAAGTCCATTCTGTGACTAGCAGCGGAACCTGGCTTCACTGCGTTTATTACAGGACGAAAGCTGAGCCTCTGCGTGTCGACGGCATAACTCTGGGGAGTCACCCGGCCACTTAAACTTTAAATAGGCCTCTTATGCGGTATTCCTTTCTCCAGGCAAAGCCCTCGCTCCTTGTGGCTGGTTTGTCTAGTAACGAAGTGGCCAGACGCAGCTGCCTCCTGCGCCTAAGCATTTAGGGTAATAACCTCGCAGGCTGCAGGTCTGTCTTTCTACCCCCACCCCGTGCTGATCGCCATGCAACTGTCTGAGTATCTCCTTGGCCCAGCTGCCCCACCCTCCCTTTCAAAAATTACTTTCAGTAATTACTACAGCTCAAGGATGATGTCCAATCTAAAACAGCTAATGAGAACCAGTCCTTCAATCTAAACCGTAATCAGCTTATAACAAGCTCCCTTTTCCTGTGCTTCATTACTGTGACACAATCTATTTTTCATACCTCCAAATGATAAGGCAGAGTGGGGGGAAAAAGAATCACTCTCTATCACCAAGCTTCCATGAAAGGGAGATGGGCTTAAGCATGCAGAATTGATTTATTTGCATTCTTCTATTGCTTTGGTGACTGCATTTTTGAGAGAAGTTAATATCATATTTTTGATTTGGCCCTAAGAACAGCAGGGCCTGACAATCAAGCATGCTTATTACAGCCAGGAAGCAGGAAAAAAAAAGGAACCCGGCATAACTCAAGTGCATCATGATTTATTTGGACATGTGCAGACTTAAAGCAGTAAGTATTTAAAATTCTGTCGGAGAACCTGATGATGCTGTCTTTAGCTGTATGTTTATTCTCCCTGAAGTTTGTATGACTGTTACCTGTAACCCCAACTACCTACCTGCCTTCCTTTTTATGTGCCCATGTAAACCCTCCATTGTTTATTTTTAAAGAAAGAACATGGTAGACATCAACCACAGGGATCCTCACTAGAAGTTTAGGAAATCTGCTTGGCTAATATTATACAAGCTGTTGATAAACACTCCAGCTATTTTAATCTCCCTTCCAAGTTTAGCCTCCTGGGTTAATGTGCAAACTGTCATTGTTTTTATTTTTCTGGCCTGATGTGATTAAAGCTTGGTCCGTTAGAATGCCTGCATTCTTCTGGGCGATTTTCTGGGCATTGAGGCTACAGCAGAGCGTGCCTATTAATCCCACCCTAATGATTAAAGCATCCTAGAGGCAGCAACATTTGATGGGTTAATACTGGTAGCCGAGTCCTTGGATCTAATCCAACTCAGTCATCACTTTGAATGAGGCAGTTTGATGGGCTTCAGTGAGGCTGGCTCTGCTGTCATTGTCCATTTTAGACTCAAAATACTAGGAAAAAAATAAAAGCCAGCCTCAGACAGCTAGACAGCTCCTAGAAATATATATGTCAATAACCTAAAGAGATAAAATGCAGATTGGGTTATCTTTGTTATACAAATGTTAATGGGAAGAAAAGCCTTACAAAGAGACCCCTGCCTTATTCTACTCACCTCCTTGCGAAAGCCAGAAAACAGAAGCGAGGAATTAGAATCTGTTCAGCCGGTTTTCAAAAGTTGTTTTTCCCTGCTGTGTCTAAAAATATGTAAAAGACGAAGCTAAATTAGAAAATCTTTTATCCAGTCTCTTCATTTGTATAAAAAATGCACACAACTCATGGAAAGTGGGAAACTCACAGATTTACTTATTAGACAGAATAACCAGTAGGCTGGTGTCTCGACGCAAATGGAATCTTCGTCAGGCAGTTACGGAAGGAGGCTCTCGGCTCCCTCTCCACCTTCAAGAGTGCTGGGATCCAACTTGTTTTTAAAATAGTGAGGCTGTCAGAGGACTCAGATGGAGCATCTGTACTTGAGGCAAGTCCATAAATTAACTTCTCATACTTATGGCATTCCGAAGGAGTGAAACTCTCATTGGAATTCATGGTTCGTCTGTTTCAGGAATGTTGTGTAACTATGCCCGTTTTACAGGAGGAATTTTCTTCTTCTAATATTTGCAGGAAGGAATTTCTATTTCCACAACCAGACATTATATTATCATCCTTTCTTTCCCTGAGACATAGAAGAGGACCATCTGCAAACGTGTAAAGGGGAATGTCTTTATACTTTGATGTCAGGGGACCAAATTCAGTCTCCTCTTAACTGTTCAATCAGGGCTTTCTCATTTGAGTGTAAGGTTGGAGGCAATTTGAGTCGGTTGGTAGCCTATCTGGATTTATACATTATGGAATAATTTTCTCAAAGGGCATTGATTTCCAATACTCATAGTGTCTACCATGCTTTTTGTATCTGTCAATGAGCATCATGATTCTGAATTGTACTGCAAGTAGAAGTAGCAGTTTGCTGATCTGCCTATTGCCCTTTGCTAAAGATGAAAATGAAAACAGCAAGATGTTCCAGAAATAATATATCATCCCGCATAGTGACTTTGATCCTGGCCAACATATACATAATATAGTATAAATTTTTATTTTTAATTCATAACATTTCCTGGCTCCTTCTATGTGCTGAATTAGTACAGGAAGTATGGAGAATGTTCAGAATGGAAGTGTGCAATCTGAAAACTCATCTTCTCATACTGAGAATCCTTAAAAAGATTTTTAGTGTGAATATTAACAGAAATAAGAAAATAATAAAAAGTCTGGTCATGAAAGTAGCAATAATTTTCAGATTGTATTTTTGTAAATTACCTGCACATTGGGGTTATTAGTGGTGCCACTCAATTTATCCATGATTAAGAACTGAAAGACCCTTGCATTGCTTGATAGTCAGTTTACAGTTATAATTTAAGGCTTCTCAAAACAAACCAAAGACTAATTAAATGAGTTTGATACCAACTACCTGAAATACAGTTTCTTAAGCATGGAAAGATACATGAGCTATTCTGTCAAGAAGGTTAAAATCTAAAAGAAAAAATGAGACCACTGATATCAGAGTTTACATATTTTCCACATACCATATTATTAAAACAGTTTGAATAGGGCCAGAGATTTAGCTCAGTGGTTCCAGCGTGGTGACTCATGCCCACCAGCAATCAATAGCACATACCACAGTGCCGGGCGTGGTGGCTCACGCCTGTAATCCCAGCACTCAGGAGGCAGAGGCAGGAGGATTGCTGAGTTCGCGGCAGCTTGCCTGGGCACCATAGTGAGCTCAGGGCCAGCCTGAACTACAAAGCGAGACCCTGTCTCAAAAAAAAAAAAAAAGTTTGAATAATTATACTAATGCATTTCAAAGAGTTTTAAGTGAAAGACCAAAATTTGAAAAGCTACCTACAATTATACTGATTAGAAATATGTTTGTTTTCTTGGTGTGTTGAGGGCTATGTAGAGATAGAACAAAAAGAAAGATAAAAAGGCTGGAAGGGCTGTGGAGGTACAGCTCAGTAAGTGCTTGGGCTACTTAAGGCCCTGGGTTCAACTGAAGAATAAAAATAAAGAAGACTCGTGTTCCATATGCTTGGAGTTTAGACTGAGTCTTCTTTGGTGGGCACAAAATTTTTCCCATTGTTCCCATTTTCTCTTTCCTAGCTCCTCAAAACTAAAATAGTGTATCAAGTACAAATTTGTTTCCCTTTTCTTTCTAAAATAATAGTCCATGCTTTCTGGTTCTTATAGAAATTTATTCAAAAATGTTGTTGAATAAAGCACTATGAGTTCTTAAATATTTTCATGAAATCATTTTTATGATTATCCCCTTCATTAAGTATATCTAATGGAATACCCATTTTAAATGAAATAAATAGAAATATCTTCTTACACTCTTGTTTAGTAGTTTTAATATGAGAAGTCAGAAAGCAATGTAACACAGTGGAATTTTAGTTGTGAAAATGTATTTGATGACTATTATAATTCTAAATAGTAATAGGTTTTAGTTAGCTAACTTTTGTCATCTTGAAAGAATTTAAAATGATGGCATACAGGTTTAGTAATCTAATGTCTAAAACTCAGTTATATACTTTTTCCTCAAAGTCCATTTGATCAGTTTGCAAAAATCAGATTTCAACCCCAATTTGAACTGTGTAGTGACCTGTCAAAGACCCTGGAAAGGAAAGAATGAAATGACAACTCTATTACTATATAGCTTAAATCTCTAGTTGGGCCAGTACATTCATGTAGGCAGCAGGAGTGACAATGGGTCACTGTTATAATCCCAACAGGGGCATGGGGCGCATCTCATCTTTTGGCTTCACAGTTCCCACTACCAGAGCTGGAGGAAGCTCAAAGCGCAGGGGGCAGGGAGCAGTGCAGGGACGCATAAAACGAGGAAATGACAAGTCCCCAAGAACATGGATTGGTACCTTGGAGTTCTGCTTCAGGTCAAGGAAGCCTGAAGGACTCACTGGTAATGGGGATGAGTATTAATAATATTAAATGTTTCCTGTGGCTCAGTAATGGTGAGAAACCATCTCGGAAGAGCTCATGCGCGTACTGGTTTCTAAGCTGAGAAATGGAGAAGAGCAAAATGTGAGTATTTAGAGATAGAGCAGAGCACGTTCTAGGTAGAATGAACAGCCCATAATGAAGAAAAAGTTGTGAGGCTCTTCAAAAGACAAATTGAAGAAACCATATAAAACTATGCAATTGACCAATGCGGCAAGAAGTTAACAACAACAACAGCAAAACAGTACAAAGGAATATCTATAATAGAGTATCTATGGTATTTCTTTTTCATTCTGAATTTCTAGTTTGTATCTACAGTCTGTACCCCAGCCTTGCCACTGCATATCACAAAATCAATAACTAGTTGGTAATTTTTATGATAAAAATATGAAAGAAATAACAGCACAAATAACATGATCAGGAAGTGCTCCCAGGCATCATCATGACCAGTATTCAGCAAAGAAAACATACACTAAAAATATTTCACATAAGATTATTCATTGTTAATTTTTTAAAAGAGAGGAAAAAAGTCTACATCAACCAGACCAGTCATAATCTTGTGGATTTTCTCTTTTTAGACCAAGAAAATCCATCTCTTAGAGGACTTCTCTGAGTCACTCTGATAAATCATCCTGAAGAGAGATGGAAAGATGACTCCCAAAGAGATACTCCTCCCTGGGAAGGATCAGAATGGTGGAGGAAAACAAAAATCATGTTTTTAAATGTCTGATCCTTTCTTTGAATAAAAATGAAATCAAAATGCTTGGCAAGCTACCTCTTTTGCTAGAAACGTATTTTCTCACAACGCGATGTCTTTTCATCATGCTTTCATGAGATTTGCAATACTTTTAAGCGTAGTTTTAGTTTGGGGTAATTTTTGCCTCCCTCAATCGTTCATGGTGAGAAGTGTAATCATCTGGTGATTAGCGCATTTACTGAATGTGCTTGCTACGATCGAAGCACAGTGCTGGATGTTATGAGATTTCAGCAATTTTATTTACTTTGCAGATCTTCTCCTAGCCTTCCAGGCTGACAGGATCTGTGCACAGGGAGGCCGGTGAGTTACACGAATTATGCTGAAGAGATCCCTGTGACAAGGGCTGTGAGAGTTTGAAGTAATTATTCATCAACTCTGGCCCGAGATATTTGAGAAGGCTTTTTGGAGAAGGCCTGTCTGCTTTTTCAGAGTATTATGGGTGTTATGCTCAGAGTGCTCCATTTGTATGCTCATCATAATTTCATCCTTGATTCCGCCACACACCAGAGTTGCGGCTACAGAACTTTACTCCGGAACCTCTATAGTTTTGGTTTCAACAGAACACATTCAAATTATGCAGTTACAACTATGTGTCAGCCAGGTTTATTGTGAGGAAAGACACCCAGACATTCACACCCATTCTAGGTCCAAAAATGGCCTTCCTTTCTTTGTCTTTTATCACTGTGTTTTTTACCTCGATGCCTGAATTTTTATCATGCTTTGGAGAATTACCTATCAACTTACGTAGCCTGGAACCATCATGTTGTTTGCATGTTGTGGGAATAATTACTTCAGTTATATACATATTATAGGCTCCTTCTTGGTTGTATCTCTTTACTGGCTTCTTAAGCTGAACCTGGAATCCTTTTAGGGTGGCGATATTGCAGAATGATTACAAATGTTGACATTTTAGGCTCCAGCTTTGTGATCTTGGAAAAGGTAACTAATGGCTCTGAGCCCACTTCCTTAGGCCACTTAACAAAATAAAGAACTGTGATCGTGATGTGATGCAGCTTAGGCTGGCCTTAAACCTTAAACCAGTGATCCTCTTGCCTCAGCCTCAAAAATGTTGGGATTACAGGAGTGCACCACCACACCTGGTGAGATTCATGTATTTAAAAATCTTTCTAATAGTTCAGGCATGCTAAATTATCTAATTCTCATAATGATTCTTTAAGTAGGCATTGTAATGTATACAGTTGAAGAGATTAAACCTTAGTGTGGTTGAATGACTTGTATGAAGTTTCTGTTAAAAAATGACTGCCCTGAGATTTGGACTCAAGTTTTTTGTCCTTTGCAACTCTGCTTTACTGCCTCCCACTCGAGTAAAGGGTCTGTCCATATAACAGCTAGCTTGTATGATATGTTCTTAATGTGTCAGGTAAGTGTAAACTACATTTCCCATAATTCGTCACACTGCATAATTTTAACTTAGTGTGGGTCTTTGAAGATGTTTTTCTGAGGCTGGAAGGTAGAAGTAATAGCCATATTTCTTTTCTTTGGGGAAGTCAGGAGCACGCATGAGGCCCCACCACAGTTCCTACACACTGTTGTTTACCAGCTGCCTCTTTCTGTATAAGAGGACAACAGTTGAGCCTTTGGTGTCTTCAGTTCTTGCTGGATCTTTTGCTTCTATTGTTTTAGCTCTTGAGCCAGGTACATGGTGAGAAGCATCTGCTTCTTCAGCAGGGAAATAGTGGCTATGTAATTGTAGAACCAGTGCTAAATGTAAATGCAAGATCTGTAGTCTGAAATTATTAGACATTTTATGAGGAAAATAGTAGAACTCTAAATGAAACACAGGATCACGTGCTAGGGGTCACGTGAGCTTGAAGACAACTCTGCCCTTAAGGTGTCCTGATCCTTAAGGATGGAAATTGGAAATGGTGAAAGGTTGGGAACGAAGTTCCAGGTCAGCCTTGTTTACATTAACACTTGCTCCAACTTGTTCATTTCCTGCCTCCTCTTCTGAGCTGACTACTTTCTCTGCACTGGTGATGATATCCCTGTTAGAGTTCTTGGTGATGACAAAGAGAGGGCTGTGGCATGTGTGCGAGATTCACCACCACTGCAAGTAGCCTGACATGGACAGATAACCAGCAACTACAATTGCAGAGAATCAACTCTCTTGGGATAATTAGAAAATAATTCTGAACACATTTCTGAATTCTGTAACTCAGAAGAATTCAAATTGAAAGACCTTAGAGGGAAGTAGCCATTATAGAGATAATCACTATAATCACCACCCTGGTCATTGCTGTAAATGGAGGATCCAGAGTATTCAAATTTACTTCCTTCTGTATAAAGTGTTGATTTTGGATGTGACCTGCCAGGTGGTTTTAGATAGTTTTAGCTTATAGGTTGAAGCCATACGAGAATATACCTCTGTAGCTTTACGCTTAAACTTTGTTGAAGTAAGCCATATAGAGCTAATCAACAAATCAATGATTTGGGCTTTTAAATAAACTTTGAAATCAGTATTTCAAAGAATTAATTTTCTTTCTTTCTTTCTTTCTTTCTTTCTTTCTTTCTTTCTTTCTTTCTTTCTTTCTTTCTCTCTCTCTTTCTTTCCTTTCTTTCTTTCTTTCTTTCTTTCTTTCTTTCTCTCTCTCTTTCTTTCCTTTCTTTCTTTCTTTCTTTCTTTCTTTCTTTCTTTCTTTCTTTCTTTCTTTCTTTCTTTCTTCCTTCCTTCCTTCCTTCCTTCCTTTCTTTCTTTCTTTCTTTCTTTCTTTCT
>PVIC010002177.1:0-80769 GCA_004025085.1 Thryonomys swinderianus
CAAATGGGACCCGTAGTCCTAGTTTTCTGAGAAATCTCCACACAGATCTCCACAATGGTTGCACAAGTCTGCAATCCCACCAACAGTGTAGAAGGGTTCCTTTCTCCCCACAGCCACGCCAGCATTTATCGTTGGTTGACTTTGTGATTGCAGCCATTCTTTGTGGAGTGAGGTGGAATCTCAATGTTGTTTTCATTTGTTTTGTTTTTTGAGACATGGTCTCACTTTTGTAGTTCAGGCTTTATTGAATATAATTTATATAGTGTAAAATACACCTAAAATGTTTGCCACACCCCTTGAAGCTGTCTTGCCTATTTCTAGTAAGTACTTATCCAACTCAAGGTCATAGGTAATCAGTTACTTGCTTTTTATCCCTATAAAGTACCTTTTGTAGTCATTTTACATAAAGGGAATCACATAATATGTAGTCCTTTCTGGTGGCTTATTTCATTTAGCATAATGTACTCTTGAGATGGTTCATATAGTAGTGTATATCAGCATTCCATTCCTTTTTATTGCCAACTAGTATTCATCATATGGGATACACCTCATTTTGTTTATCTATTAATAAATGGTCATTTGTATTATCAGTATAAGATAATATTACAATTAATATTGTTAAAATAAATGTCCATCTTTGAGTAGATGGTTGTTTTTATTTCTCTTGGGTAAATTCCTAAAAGTAGAATTTTAAATCATAAAATATATTTTAATACGTGCTTCAAAATCTTTTTTTTTTTTTTGAGACAGGGTCTCGCTTTGTAGTTCAGGCTGGCTCTGAGCTCACTATGTAGCCCAGGCAAACCTCGAACTCAGCAATCCTCCTGTCTCTGCCTCCCGAGTGCTGGGATTACAGGCATGAGCCACCATGCCCGGCACTGTGGTATGTGGTATTGATTGCTGGTGGGTGTGAGTCTCCACACCCAACATTGTATGTGGTCACCGGGGATCGAACTCAGGGCCTTGCACTTGCGAGGCAGGTGCCGGAACCGCTGAGCCAACCCTCCGGCCCGCTTCAAAATCTTTTTAAAATATGATATTTAAGGCCCTTCTGAGACATTTTGTATTGACAGCTGTTTTACCCCCCCAACTTAGAGTCACACTTCATTTTATCACCTTTTCATTTTCTGTTTAATATCAGGTATTTTAAATAATTTCTTTTTTTTTTTTTAGGCAGGATCTTGCTTTGTAGTTCAGGCTGGCCCTGAGCTCACTATGTACCCCCTGTAAGCCTTGAACTCAGCAATCCTCCTGCCTCTGCCTTCTGAGTGTTGGGATTACAGATGTGAGCCACCACGCCCAGTTTGAATAACATTTTGAAGCAACTGTGAATTCTGATTCTTTTCCCTGCTCCCCTAGCAGTTCTTGTTTTGTTGTTAGGTCACTTCTTAGACTAAATCTGCCTTCTCCAGAGTGTACAGCCACTGGTGTTTGCTGAATTTGGGGCTTTTGTTATCTTGTTTTTGTTTTCTACGGATCTGTATAGGTTGTGTCTTACAGAGGTGACCCTTGTGTCTGTAGATTAATATTTAGCCAAAGACTAGTCACAAGCTGTGCTCAGATACCTCAAAAAGCGTATTACTCAAAATCGGGGGATGTTTGTGTGGTTTGAGGAGTATTTTTCAAACTGAGTTATTTTTAGTCTGCTCCACCTTCTGCTTTCTATCAGCTACTCTTACTCCTGGTCTTCTAAACCCGTGGGTGGATTCCATCTGCCAGGGATGTATGGGAAGCTTTGAAACATGATAGTTTCATGAATAAATGCTTCTGCACTTGCTGTATGCTTTTGATTAGTTTTTAGCCTTTACAGTTCTATTTACCTTTGTGGTTCTTTTGGGGCTGAGAATCTGTTAACTTTCTTAAACCTTTATTTCAGAAGTCTGAAGTCTCTATCCACAGCATCTTGCCGTGGAATCTGATAGATCTTAACCACTTGTTCAATTCTGTACAGTCGTGTAGACCTCTTCACCTGTTCAGCAAGGGCATAGAACAGCAGCAATAGAACCCATATATAGGGAAAGAACACTGAGGCTATTATAATAGATACGGATATTTTTCCATAGTTAAATTCATTAAGCCATTTATAATAACCTGACATTTTTGCACTCATTCTCTGTTTGACAGGTAAAATACTTTGTAAATGGTGTATTATTATATAAATATTCATACTGTATATGATTTAACAGATAAAATGATTAAAATAATTACCTTTTTAACAATATTCTAGAAACATTGGTCTCTGCTGACTAACATTTCCCTGAGTATCTTCCATTTATTAATTTGATAAATACTCATTTATTGATCATCTAAAGTAGACAAGTACAGCGAGTAAAGCAAGTACAGATCTTGTCTTTTAGAAGCAAATAGGCTGTTGTGGTTCAATGTAAACATGAACTGTGTAAATAGGAAGTACTGGAAGCCATGAATGAATTACAGATGTGTGCTGTGGAAGTTGAGTAGGGCAGTGAAATTACCGAGTGATTCATTTGCCCCCCTTACTCCTTTCACCTAGTCCCTTTGCCTGCATTCCCTCCCTACCTGCATTTATACTTCTGTCTGTGGCCTATTACCCTTTTAAGTAACATGTGCATAGTGCTTTCACATGCATTTTCTTACTTGCTGTTATTCAGGTTCATATCAGCCTAGGACACAGAGAGGGAGCGTTATTGTTCCTGGTTGACAGATATGGAAACTGAGCAGATAGACTAACTGACTTGCCTACTCTTACACTGTTAGGCAGTGGCAGGATCAAGTTTTGAACATAGAATTTCATAGTCAAAATCGTGATCTCTTTTCAGTATGCTCTGTTGCCTCTCATGTAACAGTCTTCCCTCCTCTCCAGGAGTAGCTAGGGAGAGAGATTTGGCTTGGTAAGCCAGGTCAGAGCAGGGAGACAGTAGAGCAACTGTGTTCAGGATACTCTTGGAGCCATTGCCCAGTAAGGGTTTTTAATGACTTGATTTTATATTATTATATTATTAGTTATTAGGTGTATCTCTCCAGTTAACTTTTATACTTCTCTTATGTTGGATTTGTAATAGAGAGCATGTTCAAAACCAAATTAATCATCTTCCCTTGATTCTCTTCTCTTAATATTCCCTTTCTCCATTAGTGACACCTCCCACTGCCCAGTCAGCTAAACCAGAACCCCGGAAGTCTTTGACTCCTTCCTAATCTTAATCCCAGCATCTAATCCCATCATTTCCACCCAGCCCTACAGGGCTGTTGTGTATATAAACTGACATAACATATGGGAAAGAATTCTGAAAGCTGTGAATGAGAGGCTTTTATTTCTTCTGAAGCAACACATTTGTTGAAGCATATCGAAGAATAATCTCTCAAAGGCCATTAAGACTTAACTTTCTTACCTTGACACATTTCACTGAATATATACTCAACATTTAGAGGAAAACTTGTTTATATTTTTTAGCAGCCTGCACTCCTAAAAACATTTCCATTGAGGTAGCGAAAAAGAACGGAAAGTTGGTTTTACTGTTCTGCCACTTACTGTTACCTAGGGCTTAGTCCTTTTAAATGTTGGCCTTTTCATAAGATGAAGATTAGGTGATAATACTGATTTCTTGGGATTCTGAGACCGAGATGACCCACAGAAGGACTAAGAGTACTACACAGAACTATTGGATTATTCTTTCTGTAGTTCTACCTATCTAGAAGCTCAGGTTGACTCTTCTCTGCCATTTCCCTTAGAGAATCAATTTCACTTGGCACTTTCCTAATAATCCTTCACTTTATACTCTTTTACAGTGCACAGATCTCAGGGTTGTTGTCCCACCACTTCATTCAAAACTAGGGCTGGGGCGGCAGATTTAGCTCAGGGGTTCTGGCGCTTGCCTCGCAAGCAAAAGGTCCTGAGTTTGATCCCGGTAACCACATTACAGCAATGCAGGGTGTGGTAACTCACGCCCACCAGCAATCAGTACCACACACCACAGTGCCGGGCATGGTGGCTCATACCTATAATCCCAGCACTTAGGAGGCAGAGGCAGGATGATTGCTGAGTTCCAGGCTTGCCTGGGCTACATAGAGAGCTACAAAGCAAGACCCTGCCTCAAAAACAAAACAAAACAAAAACAACTAGGGCTGCACTGGGCTGGGAATGTAGTTCAGTGGTGGCACCTGCTTTGCAACTGCAAGGTCCTGAGTTTGATCCCCGGTGGGGGAGGGGCAACAACAAAAAAGCTAGGGCTACAATTTCTATTTTCTTCTGAAGTTCCCATTAAGTTTATGGTACAATGGCACAGTTCCTTTTAGGAGTGAGAGTGGGAGAAAACTTGGTATCAAACCCAGAGCCACACACACACTAGGCAGTTACTGTACCACTGAGGCACATCCTCAGCCCTTTGGTACAACTCTAATTCATGAGCTCTTTCAATTAAAAATTGTGAGATTAAACTTGGACTTGATGATTCCAAAGTGAAATTGATTTTAGGTTCAGTATTAGAAGTTAACTTTGAAAACCAGAACTGTTGTACAGTAGAATGGGTAGCCTTCAGAAGTGTCCCAGTCACCCTTGGCTTATGTATGCAAACAGGGGCTTTTGACTAGTGCCTCTGCTTCATCATGTGTCCAGTCCCTAAGGGCCAGAAGCCATCATAAAGTACATCACAGTAAAAGGGTTGTATAAACCATTAAGCTACCTATTATTTTTTTGTATCTGGAATTTTTGACTCAGGATTTTATGCTATAATAATTAAATTAATTAAAAGTTGATAAAGGAAGTGTAATTCAGCAAAATGAGGAAGGTTGTCACTTCCCTGGGTCCACACAGAGAACTAGTTTAATACTAGTCTTTGGACTAAAGCTGAAGCTGCAGCCTTCAGACCTCTTGCAGGGCTCTTGCACAGTTCTGCAGTGAGGTCTTGATAACCCGGGACTTTCATTGAGGGTAACTAGGCTTGTCTGTTCTGTGTGTGTTATATATTTCCATAAAGTAGAAGATGCTACTGAAGTTCTGTATATAGATTTTGACAGAGATTGCATGCTACCTTTAGGATTAAGAAAATAACTTGGTCACTGCTGTGTCCTTGGGATGTGTTATTCTCAGCTGTCACCTTCCTTTCCACAACCATTCCAGGGACGAGGAAGTCTGCTTGCTCTGCAGTGATGTGTTTTGAACAGTGTCCATTAGTATTCAGTAGTTACCCCTGACCTGCATGTTAGCCTTCAGTTTAATGGCCTTTTTTATGTTCATTCATTTTATTTTATTTCCCATCGTGGTTTTGTTTATTTCTTTTTTGTTTTTGTTTTTTCTGTTCTCTTTTTAAAAACCGTCGTGGTTTGCCCTTCATATTCCCCAATGTTTGCACATGACAAGATGTTGCCATCCCAACATTACCTCCCACTTCACTGACCAGTGCCACTACTGACCATCTAGCACCAGCCACAGCGGGACCACTGCCTTCAGCGCCTCGAGATGTTGTGGCCTCCCTCGTCTCTACCCGCTTCATCAAACTGACTTGGCGGACACCTGCGTCCGATCCTCATGGGGATAACCTCACCTACTCTGTGTTCTACACTAAGGAAGGGATTGAGAGGTAAGTGCTAATGGCCTACGGTTAGGTCTGTCCTACCCAGTTGTGCTTTCCTCAACTCCTGGTTGCACAGTATCCCTATCCATTTTCAGTCCAGAAAATATGATCACAGTCCTACCTCTTTTCTAACTTTCGGTGATGAAATAAATTTTCACACGGACAAAAATCCTGGTATTTTTTCTTGTCTTTCTGTGATAATTTGGGGGGGGGTAAATGGAGCTGCTTAGGCTGAACGTATTCAAACATAACCATTTACCCCTTTTTCATAAAGATTCGGTCAGCACAGATCCTGTAGATTAAGGGAGATGTAATTTATTATATGTAAGCTGACACCCTTAGATAGTATGGGCTGCTAAGCTCCACATTTCTCCTTGATGATACAAGAGTAGTTATCATGACTGATTTTCCAAAAACAGTATTTTCTTTAAATTCCTCTCCATCTCCACCCCTTCCAGAGCTTGCATGGCTTCTCCATTCTTTATAAAATACTCACAATCTCCAGACCATGTTAGTCCACAGCTTGCCTTTAATCTGTCCACCATCACAGCCCCCCAAATTGAGCTCACTTTGTAATGAAACCAATCTGATTCTTAACACTACAGTATTTTTTCCTGTCTCTTAGGACCCTAACACATCAAAAGAAGCTTGTAGTTCTACTAAGGTGCTTACATTTAATATGTGCGCGCGTGAGCACACACACGCACGCACGCGCACACACACACAAACACCAGATTAGCAAGCTCAGTAAGTAGAACCTTTTAATATTTGAGGTTTAAATGACAGTGAGATACATGAATGACATAATTTGAATCTAAGAGAGTTACATATTGAGTAATCTTCATATGAATAATTATTGGTCACATTCCCATTGTTGGAATAAAATTAATGGAGGAGAAGAGCCAGAGATTTAGTTCAGTGGTTTTGGCATCTGTCTTGTAAGCACAAGCTCCTGAGTTTGATCCCTGGTACCAAAAAAAAAGGAGAGGTTTATTTGGCTTACATTTTCCAATAAGTTCCATCCAAAATCATCTGGGTCCAAGGAAGAAACAGCATAGTGGCTGAGGATAGCTGCTCATCTGGTAGCCAAGAAGCAGAGAGCCAGGGGAAGAGCCAGCACAAAAAGTACACCCTTCCAGGTCACGCCCCCAGTGACCCACCTCTTCTGACCAGACTGCATCTCTTCACAGCACAATCAGCTATGAACTCATCAGTGGACTAATCCACTGAAGAATGTAGTGCCCCATGACCCAGTCTCCTTGCAAAAGCCCCATCTCTGATCGTTTAGGGGATATTTTAGATCTAAGTCATATAGTAAGTATGCTGGATGTTTTGGATAAGTAAATAAGTGCTGCACACAAAAAGATAAAACGTTACTGTCAATGCAGAAGTTTCAGCCTCAGTGTTAAAATATTTCCTCAAGGGCCGGAGGGTTAGCTCAGTGGTTCCGGCGCCTGCCTCGCAAGCCCAAGGTCATGAGATCAATCCCCTGAAACTACATACAATTCTGGGCGTGGAGACTCACACTCACCAGCAATCAATACCATATACCACGGTGCTGGGCGTGGTGACTCATGCCTGTAATCCCAGCACTCGGGAGGCAGAGGCAGGAGGATTGCTGAGTTTGAAGCTTACCTAGGCTACATAGTGAGCTCAGAGCCAGCCCGAACTACAAAAGCGAGACCCTGTCTCCAAAAAAAAAAAAATCTCCTCAAGACCTGCAAATCTCATTTCCAAACTCACAGTAGTTCACAGAATGAAGAAAGCGTTCAGTAATTCTGCATAACAAGCTGTCCCACAGTAGTGCCTTTTCCCTTGTTGTTCAGGCTCTCAGAAATACATTTTCCTCACAAAGAGCTCTCTGGCTTCTTGGCTGTCATCCTCAGATGGCAGCTCCTCAGTTTTCTCTGCATGTCTACCCACACTTAGCTCCCAGTCACCTTTACACTGTAGTGTTCTGGCATCATCTCATTCCTGTTCCTGATGTTAAATTTTCAGAAAATTTCGTAGTCCAGCTGACATGAATGGCAACTGGAAATGGTGCCTGCTGTGGATATTTACAGTGACCAATGCCATAAGCCAGTCTGTGGTTAAATTACCAGAACAGTGTTGCTCTTGCATCGCCCATTTTGTTGGTTTGGGTTTGAGTTACAGTGGCCCCCTTGTACATTGCCTAAATGTATAAGCAACTTGAGTTACTACTAGACTGTTAGTTTTAACTTAGGACCAGTCTTGAATAATGACCCAAATGCCAGCCACTTGTGCTTCTTTAACCCTTAAAGAGTTCCGAAGGAACATAACAGCCTTCTTCCCTGTGGGGGGATAATTGAGAAGTCCTGGGTCAGCGTCTCTGTAAGCACACTGATATCTCCCTGTATAAAGGAGAGAGACTTTGAAAGCTGTGTAGAGGAGCCTTATCCTTCAGGTTGATCAACTTAAGTTGCATCCAATGCTTGAAAACAGATTGAGTTTGTAAGTTAAGAATCCAGTATATTTTGCTTTTGTTTGGTTTTGGATTTTTTCCTGAGCACTTAGCATTCTTTAAAATTTTTCTATTGTTAATATATTTATTATATTTTATTCAATAGAGTATTCCCTGTACTAGGAATAGAGCCTGATGTATAGTTGCACTAAATAAATGCTTATGAAATTATATATTACTTTTAGTCATTAGAAAAATAGTTTGTTCATGAAATGTTGAAATAATTGTCATTTGCTAGGGAAAATTTTTTTTTCTTTTACGTTATTTGGCAACCTAGGTAAACAGGGTAAATAGGTAAATATAGGTTAGGCTTAGTGTAAATATAGGTAAGAAAATAAATATTTTTTGTTTGTTTGTTTGTCTGTTTTTTGTTTTTGAGACAGGGTCTCGCTTTGTAGTTCAGGCGGGCCCTGAGCTCACTATGTAGCCCAAGCAAACCTCGAACTCAGCAATCCTCCTGCCTCTGCCTCCTGAGTGCTGGGATTACAGGCGTGAGCCACCGCGCCTGGCGAAAATAAACATTTTTAAAACTTACATTGGAAAAAATTTTTGAAACTATAATTTGAGAAGTGGGAAAGAGACAACTCAAGCTATGACAAGATATAGGTGAAGTTTATTATATAGCAGTGTAAAAGTCTCATGCTAAAACTTAAACAAGATCAACATATCAAGTAACAAATTAGGAAAAAATGCATATTTATAAAGGACTGTTGACACCTGGTCTATATTAAGAACTGTAAGTCATAAGTTAAAGATAAGTGTTTTATAAGGCAGATGTAAGGCAATTCAGAGAAGTTAGTGGCTATTTTAAATTTATTTCACCATCAGTAGCAATCTTGAAAATGCCAAAATTATCTTTGATTTTTAATCTCTGTGGCTGACAAAATTCCATGTCCACTAAGTTGAAAGTTGGAAAGAAATGCTAAGCTAATTAATGGTGGTGGCATTAAAATATTCTTTTTTTTTTTTTTAAGACAGGGTCTCGCTTTGTAGTTCAGGCTGGCTCTGAGCTCACTATGTAGCCCAGGCAAGCCTCAACTCAGCAATCCTCCTGCCTCTGCCTCCCTAGTGCTGGGATTACAGGTGTGAGCCACCACGCCCGGCACTGTGGAATGTGGTGCTGATTGCTGGTTGATTGCTGGTGGAAGTGAGTCACCACGCCCAGCATTGTATGTGGTAACCGGGATCGAATTCAGGACCTTGCGCTTGCGAGGCAGGCGCTGGAACCACTGAGCTAAATCTCCGGCCCTAAAATATTCTTTAGTGAAGGTGATTTGGTTGAACTTTTAAATCGTGTGTGTGTGTCTGTGTCTGTGTCTGTGTCTGTGTCTGTGTCTGTGTCTGTGTCTGTGTCTGAGGTGATACTAGGGATTGACCCCATGGCCTTCACACTAAGCTTCATCCTCAACCCTTCTTATTTTTATTTGGAGGCAGAGCCTTGCCAAGTTGCCCAGGCTGGTCTTGAACTTGCAATCCTCTTGCCTCAGCCTCCCAGAATGCTGGGATTACAGGCAAGTTTTAAAATCTTTCAATGCAGGGCCGGAGGGTTAGCTCAGTGGTTCCGGCGCCTGCCTCGCAAACGCAAGGACCTGAGTTCGATCCCCAGTAACCACATATAATGCTGGGCGTGGAGACACGCCTACCAACAATCAACACCGCATACCACAATGCTGAACGTGGTGGCCCACGCCTGTTTTCCCAGCCCTCAGGAGGCAGAGACAGGAGGATTGCTGAGTTCGCGGCAGCTTGCCTGGGCACCATAGTGAGCTCAGGGCCAGCCTGAACTACAAAGCAAGACCCTGTCTCCAAAAAGCAAAAAAAAAAAATCTTTCAATGCACATGGCCTTCATTCTAACAATTACACTAATAGACATCTGTATATTAGGGTGGAACAAAAAATATGGTATGTGTTTAAATTTTAAAAATATATTCCAATAAAAAATGCATTTCTGTCATTCTCCCTCAAGACACTCCTCCTGGCTTTAAACATTTATCCATCCCTTTGTTCTTGCTAGTTTCTGAAGCGATTATGGAAATTCTTCTAAGTGTCATAAGAAAAGCAGGCTCCTAGAAACATCATAGTGTGTCCTCATCCTTGGGATCTGGCAAATGTGTGACTTTGGGCTTTTTCCTAAAGTCAGAATGGCCACAGAAAGTAAACGTTTTGAATTCATCAATTCAGGGCATTGAGGCAACAGTACAGCACAGATAAGGTACTCAGAAAAGAGGACTTCTGAACTGCTTCAGAAAGTGGCAAGAACAACAGGATAAGTGTGTTAGAAGTTAGGGTGGGAATATTTTGAGAGGAGGAATATTTTGAGGGGAAGTAACCATTCCCGCCAGCTTGAACAGCCAGTGGATCCATGCATGACTATCCCATCAGACATTTTATACCACAGGTAGTGGTACCAACAGCTGTAATACCCCAGGCTGGACTCGAACTGGCAGTGATCCTCCTGCCTCAGCCTCCCAAGTGGTGGGATTATAGGTATGCTCTACCACACTTGCGTGCTTTATCATTTTTTAACCAATAAAAAGTCTATAATGGACCAAATCTAATTAGTGACTTGAATGTGAATAATTACTGCCCAAATATAAAAATTAACCTACTGTTCATACCGATTAAACTATTATAACAAATTTATTTGAGTAAATTAAAAGAAATTTATTTATATTTGTGAATTTCTTTAAAAGTTTATCAGTAAGTAATCCTCTAAATTTTAACATGGAAGTCTTACAATAGTACCCTATTGCTGGTATATGTAATAGACATTTACAACTGCTATACCACAATTAAACTGTATCACAATTTTTTATACCATTTTAATGTTTTCTTTAAGGAACTGTTATATGGTAACATCTTGTCTGCTAAACCAACTCCTTTCTTTACATTATTATAAGCAGAGACCCCTGAGAAGCGGTACAAGTGACCCAATGGCACAGTTATTCATGTGCTACTGCTGATTAATACTGCTCATGGGACAGTCAGTTCAGATCACAGCCGCCCCCATCGCTGAGATCTGACTTATGGCCCCATTGTGGGTATGTTAATGGCAGTATATCTTTTACTGTAATAATTTTTTAAATTTAAACATTTGTATTTTACATTATACCTCACAGATGTAGATATATATAAGGCAGTCATAAACAATTTTATTGTAGCGTTTTAAGGTGTAAAAGGAAACAATGAAGGACCCATTAATAGAAGAGTAGACATATGATACATGTATGTCCGTATGGAATATGATGCTACAGGTTTTTTCACATGACTTACCTATACAATTTAATGTATATGTAAATGCCTATTGCAGTGGTTTTCTTTTTTCTGTGAGCAGTTGGGGGTTTTTTTGGTTTTTTTGAGACAAGGTCTTACCGTACTTCAGAATGGTCTTGAATTCATTGTGTATCCCAGGCTGGACTTGAACTGGCAGTGATCCTCCTGCCTCAGCCACCCAAGTGGAGGGGATTACAAGCATGCCTCACCACGCCTGGCTGTCAAACAGTGGTTTTCAAACAGGGATGGACTTGCTCTCCACGTCTCAGGAACTATTTGGCAGCATCTAGTGACATATGTTATCATCACAGCTGGAGTAAAAGTGGTGCTTGCTGGCATTTAGCAAGTGCTGACAGACCAAGGGATGCTGGTGAACATCCTGTGCTGTAAAACCATAGTGTCACACATCTCAGCAGTATAAGGTTGAGAAACCCTGGTGTGAAAAGATGTGATAAGATACACATCAGTACAAACTTGCCACGGTCAATTCTCAGAGTGAAATAAGTTTTGAGGAAGTAGATCTAGAATTTGTTTTTTGTTCTGTTTTTTGTTATTGTTGTTTTTGAGACAGGTCTCACTTTGTAGTTCAGGCTGGCCCTGAGCTCACTATGTAGCCCAGGTAAGCCTGTAACTCAGCCATCCTCCTGCCTCTGCCTCCCAAGTGCTGGGATTTAGAATTTATTTTTTTAACTATTTATTTAACTTCTGTATTCATATGTTTGTAATGAAAACTTACCCCTCATATCTCAATTTTGTATAATGGATGATGGATTTCAGTAAGCAGAGATGACTAATAATTTGAAATTGAGAGAGATACAGAAGTGAAGTTGACAGGGAAGCCAAGCAAGGTAAGTTGTAAAAAAAAAGAAAACAATGTAGGGCCAGAGATTTAGCTTGGTGGTTCCAGCACCTATCTAGCAAGCGCAGGGTGCCAGGTGACTGACACCCACCAGCAATCTATGCCACATACCACAGTGCCGGCCGTGGTGGCTTATGCCTGTGATCCCTGCACTTGGGAGGCAGAGGCAGGAGGATTACTGAGTTTCAGGCTTGCCTGGGTTACATAGTGAGCTCAGGGCCAGCCTGAACTACAAAGCGAGACCCTGTCTCAAAAAAAAAAGTGCAAGGTGAAGTTCTAGTCCCATCCGAGTGTTCGGGGTGAGCACAGGGAGGCCAGAAAGCTAGCCTCCCTGACCCAGAGATTGATCTATAGGAATTTATAACAGACAAAGTAAAGCAGAAGCTTGCAGCCCGATGTTGGGATACAAATAAGAATTTTTATATAATTAGATGTCATTTTAGTTTCTAAAACAAGTGCTCACTGTGATTATATTAAGCAGTTTGTTTTAACAGTACTTTGGGAGCACTACACAAGATATTGGGGAGGAAAGTGAAACTAGGGAAATAAATTTGATAGTAATTATATTAATCTAAATGTGTTGCCTGGGTGATACCCTTGGTGAAGATCAGAGCAGTGAAATGGAGTGCATAGGTGAATTTGGGAAATACCCAAAAGGAAGAACATTCTGTACTATTTTTATTACTTAATTATCTTAAGTAAATGCTTTCTGAACAAATGTAATGAAGGAATAATAATGAGCAGAATTTTTTTAACCTTTCTAAGTTTAAATAGTCTCATCGAGAAAGCAAGGATAATAAATTACTTCATACAAGAATTCAGGGTAAGGTTGTGTAACAGTGCCTTTATTTGCAAATTCCCCCACTTCTGTATTTGCAAATTGAACCACCAGGTGGCACTGTGTGCTGTGGTCATGAGCTGTGTTTTTATTGGATACTTGAGTTGCCAGAAATTTGTTTCCTCTGCTTTTTCATTCTTGAAATTTTTACCTTTTTTTGTTTAAAGTCCTTTAATTTAAAGAGTAGTACTTTTCTGATACTGGCCATTACATGGAGAATAGAGAGCTACTCCTGATAGCATTTTTTTTTTTTTTTTTTGAGACAGGGTCTCACTTTGTAGTTCAGGCTGGTCCTGAGCTCACTATGTAGCCCAGGCAAGCCTCGAACTCAGCAATCCTCCTGCCTCTGCCTCCCGAGTGCTGGGATTACAGGCGTGAGCCACCATGCCCGGTGGTTCCTGATAGCATTTTAAGAGATGGATAAAGCTTTAGATATCTGTAGTCTAGCCCAGGAACTGGCACACTGTGAAACCTAAGCTAAAACTGCACTATTTCTGTAGCTCAGGAGGTAAGAATAGTTTTTATAGTTTTTGTGGTTACAGTTTAAAAGGTTATATAAGTATGTAATAACTTCCATTTTGCCTCTTGCCCTATAAATACTTACTACCAGCCCTTCAGGGTTTACCCAACCGTGTCATTTTTTTATGCAATACATAAGGAAAGTGGGACCCAGAAAGAGCCAGTACTTGAACATAGTCTTCTAGCAAGCTAGTAGCATTGCTACAACTAGAACTGGATCTCCAGTATGGCCCGGCATTACCTTCATGCAGTGTATATCTTTCTGTTTTTTTCTCTTTTGACTGTTAGCTCTCACATTCTAACCTAAGTCCCATTGTAAGTCCATGTATATATGATAACTCCCCCTTGTAACACTCCTTCAGTCTTGTCGTAAAAACTATTTTTTTTACTTGTCAGAAACTTGTTTTAGGAACATCACATGAATCTAGTGGGAAAACCATCTCAGATTCTGTGTCTTTCATCTTAGCAGATCATTGTGTGTAACTGATTTCCTTTTTCATAGTAATGGTTCTGTGGAAATTTGTTTCTGGATTTAGAAACTTTATTTCCCATTTTTCCCCTTTTACACAAGAACAAACGATATACATGATATCATTTCTGTAAGATTTACACATCAGAGGGCCAAGATTTAGCTCAGTGGTTCCAGTGCCTGCTTAGCAAGCGCAGGGTCCCTGGTTCAATTCCCCAGTAACCACATACATCAATACCACCATGCCCACCAGCAATTAGTACCACATACCACAGTGCCAGGCATGGTGGCTCACACCCTGTGATCCCAGCACTCTGGAGGCAGAGATAGGAGGATTGCTGAATTCGAGGCTTACCTGGGCTACACAGTGAGCTCAGGGCCAGCCTGAACTAAAAAGTAAGACCCTGTCTCAAAAAAAAAAAAATTTCACACATCAAAACCTATATTTTCAGTCAGTATCTGTAGATGAGTCTTCTTCCCTGTAAGAGCATTCAGCCTATTGCTTCAGTATTGTGGGAACATGATGAGACAGGCTTTCCCTTAAGAGTAAAATAACCAGGCCAGGAATTTGCCTGCCTCTCAAGTGCAAGTCCTGAGTTCAAGCCCTGGTACTGGGAGCCACAGCAAGTCATCTTTCCAAAGGATAAGTTGTTTAAAAAATTTATATAATGGGTAAGCAAAAGACCTCATCTGTCTTATGGAGCTTTTAGTTTAATGTGAAACAATACTTTCTTTTAAATAGCATTCATTTGTGATCAGATCAAGTATCTGAAACCTCAATGTACAAAAAATCAGTTGCTATTCTCCTTCTAAGTTCCATAGTTTAGAGGTCAGAGACAAAATACTAATTTTAAACATCTTACAATATAGACAACCAAACTCATTTATGGTGTTCATGATATTTGTCAGACACTTCAGTTTAAAAATCATTCAAAACAAATATTAAATTTTAAACATTTTTTGTTACCACAATATTCTGTTGTAGTGGACCTAAATAATAGTAAAACTGCCTCTGTAAATACTTTTATGTGCCACAAGCACTGAGCTACATCCCTAGCTATATATCTGTTTGATGAAAATAAGGAGCTAAAAGAACTATCAAATACACAAATCAAATGCCATTGTCAACATACAATTGTGCAGATTGGTAACTGCTCACATAAACCTAAACAAATTGTAATCATCAATTTTAGGACAAGTTAGTAGTATTTTACAGTAAGAATTTTAATTTAGCAGACTAGATAACTCACAACTTTCTTTTTTTTGGTCTCACTTTGTAGTTCAGGCTGGCCCTGAGCTCATTATGTAGCCTAGGCAAACCTTGAACTCAGCAGTCCTCCTGCCTCTGCCTCCCAAGTGCTGAGATTACAGGGCATGAGCCACCATGCCTGGCACTGTGGTATGTGGTACTGATTGCTGGTGGGCATGAGTCATCACTCCTGGCATTGTTGTATGTGGTTACCGGGATTGAACCAGGGACTTTGTGCTTACTAGGCAGTCACCGGAACCACTGAGCTAAATCCTTGGCCCAGTTCACAATAATTTCTTCTAGGGTAGTTTTTAAGACAGGTATAGCTCTTTTCTTCCCTGAATGACAGTTCTTAAAAGCCAGCTGTGTAAAACAAATTGCTTCACAACATTTGTTGAAAACTCAAGGTATAACCTGGATTTCATTTTAGTAAGTTACAGTAGCCTCTGCATAATTCTGGACATAACTTGGACATGCAGAGTCTAATATAGAGCCTGGAGGCAACCTTTCAGTGAAGAACTTACATCAGGGATGGAGAACTCTTGGAGACTGAGTGCCCAAACCCACCGTGCCAATACTACAATTAAACCCAAATACTAAAGCTTTATTTTAGGAAAACATTTCATACATTAACATCTTTTGTCTTAAAAGAAAAACAATAACACGTATGCATTTGTGTTTGTGAGATTTATCAGACATTTCAGATCTGTTTGAAAATCATTCAGAGGGATTATCCAATTATAAAAATCAGTGTCATAGGGGCCGGGGATTTAGCTAAAGTGGTACCACACCTACCTTGCAATCACAAGGGCCTGAGTTCGATCCCCAGTACTGCCCAAAAAAAGAAAATAATCAGTGTCATAAATCACCTTCTTTTATAAAGTGGATTACATGTGTACTTCAATAATTTTGTTCCCAGTTTGAAAAGTGATAGATTTTTATAGTTAAGAGTCTCACTCAAGCATGCATTACTTAACATTTTCTCTGAAAGTTAGATGATACCAACAACTACCTTCTGTCCATTTTCTAGAAATCATTCCTTAGAAATCAGTTATTTCAGTCCAGGTGTCATAGTACATGCCTATAAGTCCAACCCTCTAGGAAGCTCAAGCAGGATTAAAACTGCCAGCACAGCCTAGGCAACTTACTGACTTAGTGGGACTTTATCTCAAGACCAAAAAGGGGTGGGAGTGTAGGTCAGTGTGAAGATCCTGGGTTTGATCCCCAGTACCATCTTCCCACACACACAGAAAAGGCCCTTAATGATTTCTAAAGCCTACAGAATTGACAGCCAGACACTCCATTTGAAATAGCATGAAGATCTTGTCCCTCCTCTAAAAGAAATCTTTGATTATGATCAGCAGTATCAGTAACATCTAAGCAAGTTGGTATATCTGACTTCATTTTTTGCCAGTCTCCATATTCTGCTGTGCATTTTTATATCCCCCCCCAAGCATTATTAAGAATAAATTTCAGGGCTGGAGATTTAGCTCAGTGGTTCCGGCGTCTGCCTCGCAAGCGCAAGGTCCTGAGTTGGATCCCGGTAACCACATACAATGCTAGGCATGGTGACTCACGCCCACCAGCAATCAATACCACATACCACAGTGCCGGGCATGGTGGCTCGCGCCTGTCATACCAGCACTCGGGAGGCAGAGACAGGAGGATTGCTGAGTTTGAGGCTTGCCTGGGCTACATAGTGAGCTCAGGGCCAGCCTGAACTAAAAAGCGAGACCCTGTCTCAAAAAAAAAAAAAATTCAGTTAAATTATTAAATTTTGATGTGAAGTGGACATTGAAACTATACTTCTCTGGAAATATTCCTAAATGATAGTTTTTCCTTCCAAACCCTTTTCTGTTTAAAGGGAGCGTGTTGAGAATACTAGTCATCCAGGAGAGATGCAGGTAACCATTCAAAACCTAATGCCAGCGACTGTGTACATCTTCAGAGTTGTGGCTCAAAATAAGCATGGCTCCGGAGAGAGTTCGGCTCCATTACGAGTAGAAACACAGCCAGAGGGTAAGTCTTCACCTGTCTGCCAGCCCTTCCCAGAGGGAGGCCTTATGTTTAGCCTTGTAGACCACAGGAGCTAGAAGACAACAGAACTCATTTTCTAGGTCTTTATGAATAGAGAAGACAAAGTGAATTTGCATTACAAATAGGGTAATACAATATAATTCTCCTGATACTTTTCTGTGTATTCATATTATATTGATTTTTTAGGACTTGGCTCAGATGCCTTCCTGAATCATTCTGATCCTTTCTACTCTGATACCTGCACAATTCTTTACTTCCTTCAATTGTAGATCTTTTTTACGGATATTTGCACAATGTCTTCTAGTGCCTTGCACATGGAGTGGGTATTTATAATTCTTATCAACTGGATTGCCCTGTCTTCATCCATACCTCAACTGTTTCCTTTATTTTGGACCTGTGGCCCTTTGTGCTAAATAGCGTTACTTCTAATTACATTTATCAGATTTTTTTTTATGTCCTAGGCAAACTGGTTTATATTATAAATGTCTTGTACACCGTAGGCCCAAAATGATAAGAAACAATCAAGGCTTTTCTCACCTGAAACTTTCTTCTACATTTGTGCCTTCTTATAATCCCCAACCATTGTTTTTCCTCAAAGATTTTGCTTCAGATAGGGTTCTTGTGAGGTTCATTTGTGAAAACTACTGACCCAAGAGTTAAGTAGTGTTAATAAGTTTACCAATGAAACTGTGAAAATAATTCCAGAATCTGACTTGATGGGTAGAACAGGTTAGGTTAAGAAGCAGTGGACTAGTCTCGAGATTTTTTCAGTGGTGCTACCACCTGCCTAGCAAGAGTAAGGTCATGAGTTCAGTCACTGGTACTGCCAAAAAAAAAAAAAGCAATAAACTTTTACTTTCTAATGTTCTAGCAAATCTCTCATCAAACTCTTGAGCACCTCCTATTCTCACTCTGCTGCAATGTTTTAGACATTTAGGAATGATCATGGCAAGATTTCTTCTCTTAAAGAATGAGAGGTAGAGACAGGAGACCATTGATCATTTCAGGATGGAAATTGAAGATCAGGAATCAGACCAGTCAAGAACAGAGGGCATTAGAGGGTCTACAGGTTCATTAAAGGGAAGAATGTGTTCTTACAGAGAAAAGATATTGAATTTCAGCTATTCCTGTTTAGACAAGCTGAGGAATATTCTAATAGATTTCAAGTTCATTTATTCTTCATTAGGTTTTATGTAACAGATACTGTGATTCAGAATACAGACAAATTACCATAAAAGATAGGGAAGTCAAACCAGGATGATAGAAAAAAAATAGGCCCAAGCATTCTTGGGGAAAAATGCTATGTGATGAGAATCCCAGAAATAGGACCAAACAATGCATGTAGCAACAAGTCATGATGATAATCAGTATCCCTGCGTTTGATAAGGGCAGAGTTCTGTTCCCTAGGCAAGGAGAGATGGTAAGTGAACACACAATAGTGTGAGGTGCTGTCCCCACATGGAAAGAGGGACAGAACATTCATAAAAGGAGTATGGTTAAGAGAAAGATTAGATAAGAATATAGATAGAAGGGACAATAAGTTCTGCTGAGAGTGTTGTGTAGTTGGAAAATGAACATTACATGTTTTGTCAAAAAAGAAATGGAGAAATTTGTGTTTCAGCCAGAGACAGGCAGTTTGTGTGATGGAGACATAAGTGTTGGGGTCAGCCTTTGGGAATTATTTTGCGTGTTTAACTTCATAAACCAACTTTAAGTTTCTTCCATTTATTATGGCAACATACAGCTGAAATGGAAGGATTCATTAGTGTCTTTTTAAAGATACTTGCTTGCGCTTAGCCAATGAATCTACTGAGAGTGACTTCAAGGGAATTTAGGAGCCATTGTGTTTTTCTTCCCTTTTAATAAGTTAGATGAGGGCCGGAGATTTAGCTCAGTGGTTCCAGTGCCTGCCTTGCAAGCGCAAGGTCCTGAGTTCGATCCCCATTAACCACATACAATGCTGGGCGTGGTGACTCACGCCCACCAGCAATCAACATCACATACCACAGTGCCGGGGGCGTGGTGGCTCACACCTGTAATCCCAGCACTCAGGAGGCAGAGGCAGGAGGATTGCTGAGTTCGAGGCTTGCCTGGGCTACATAGTGAGCTCAGGGCCAGCCTGAACTACAAAGCAAGACCCTGTCTCAAAAAAAAAAAAAAAAAGTTAGAAGAAAGTTTGCCAGTTTTGCATAGGAGCAGAAATGTGACAGATCCCACCTGTCAGGCAGCACAAAATATGCTCTTAACATTAAATGAATAACATAATTCATGACTAAATAAGGCATACAAATGTTAGAGTAACTATTTTCAGGTTTCTCTGCTATGGTAGCATAACAAATGTTAAGTTGTAGTTCTGTTACAAGAAAGCCAGTTTGTTTTACATTTTGTTAGTTTTTTCCCTTTTCCAGCTCTTAAATCTAATGGATGTCTATTGCAAAGATACTAGTGCCAGAGAGATTGTTTTCAAATAAAGGATGTCTGCTGAAGTATAAGCATGGGCAACTACTCAGAATTTGTATACAAATTGAGACTAGCGTCTGTCAGTCAGAAACAAAAGAAAGATAATCGCAGAAAGGTCAGTACATGAGGTATGTCAGAAGTATAGATAGAAATCCCACCAGTTGACCATTGAACCTGTGTGTTGACCAGCAGTCCATTCATCCAGTCACACATTCTGCTGTAGGTGTTAAACTAATTTACTGGTCTCCTTGACTCATTTTTAGAATCAGAAAGTGCCCAGCACCTGGCACTACCACTCTAACTTTCCCCTCACTTGAGAAAGATTCTTAACATCAAAACTTTATAACAAGTAGTGGAATCTGTCTTTTGAGTTAGAGATTCATTGAGGAAAAAACATAAACAACTGAATACTTGACTGTTATTATTCAATGAATATTAATGATTTTTAAATTTTTTAATCTGGTCATGTTTCTTTACTGTTGTTCTTCTGTGTATTTTTGCATGTCCTTGCTAAACACACATCTGATCAGGTCATAATCTTGTTCATATTTCGGTAATTGCCTAGTACCTTTTAGAAAAATCCAAACTCCAGAACAAGGCATTGTGAGATTTTTCACTGCCTGGCTCTCATCACTGTTTTTGGTATTACCTCTTCCACATCCATTGTTTGTCACAACCAACTGACCTATGTAGCACTCTTCCTACATATCTTCCTGAGAGTAAGTCTGTTCACTGTAGTCTTTTTTTTCCTTGGTGTCTGAGAATATGGTTCATTCTTTGTGACTCCCTGAAGCTTTCATAAGTGCCTCCTTTCCCTCCCACAGCAGAATTATATACAGTTTTGTTTTCATTTCAATCATAACAAAATCTTTTCACACTCATAACATTGTTTGTAACTGTTTTTACACCCAGATCTCATCCCAAATGGAGTCCTCTGTGAACAGGGGCCCTGCCCATCACCATCCCCAGAGCCTGCCATGGCTCTGGCAGAGGAAAGATCTCTTCTTGTGCTGGTTCCAAAAACTAGAATGTTATAAACCACAAAATTCTTCTCTACATTTTCTCTTAGTTTAAATAAATAAAAGAAACCTCACAGACAACTCCTGCTTTTTGCTCTAGTCGTTAAAAGGAAAATATATGCATATATTATCTTAAAACCACATCAGTTAAATCAGTTGCTTTCTTGGCCTTTATTCTTTCTACAATAGGTCCTAGTATGACAGTATTGCTGACAACAGTCATTGAGAAGTGTGTTGAATCTCATTTGTATCTTGCTCTCTTCAAACTGTCTTTCCAGTTCAGCTTCCTGGCCCTGCACCTAACATCCGGGCTTATGCAACGTCCCCTACTTCCATCACTGTCACATGGGAAACACCAGTGTCTGGCAATGGGGAAATTCAAAATTATAAATTGTACTACATGGAGAAAGGGACTGACATCGAGCAGGTATCATATAAAGTCATGATGAAACCATTGGTTAGAATAGTAGAGTTGAAATATGTTTCTAAAACTCAGTACTTGCTTGACTAGGAGTTGTGGGGTGAAATTTTTGGAAAATGAAAAGTTGATGGAGTCTGTTTCTTTATACTTAGTTTTATTCTGTAGCTTTTACCAGCAAGGGTCACTAAATAGCAAGTAATACTTCCAAGTAAATTGCCATTGTTTATCATTAATTTTCTTTCAGCATTAAATAACATTCTATAAAAGAAAACTCTGAATTGTGTATAATGTAGAATACCTCTAAGTAATTTTTTGTACCATTTCTTTTGGCTTGAGATCTTTATATATATAGTGTTTTATTTTGTTCAAGGATGTTGATGTTTCAAGTCATTCTTACACCATTAACGGTTTGAAAAAATACACAGAGTACAGTTTCCGCATAGTGGCCTACAATAAACATGGTCCTGGAGTATCTACACAGGATGTTGTTGTTCGCACATTGTCAGATGGTGAGTCTTTCTTCCCTTTGGAACAAAATACCACACTTGCTGCCCCTGGTGGTGAAGTCCTGAGATCATGGGCTTTGAATATTCAGTTTACATCCTAGTTCTACCCTTTAATAGTAGGTGAGATTTTGAAGTAGCTTAACTTTTCTGAGCATTTTTCTTCACGTGTAAATTGTGGATAGCACCAGCTTCATTGGCTTGCTGTAAAGATTTACAGAAAAAGAACAGAATGTACAGCAGCATCTTGATTAAATTGGCTCACAAGCATTTTCATGTCTAGCAGAGGCTTCTGTGCAAGTAAATACTATTGCTTGTTCACTAGGTAGACCATGTTAGGGCTATTGGAAGGCTAACTATACTCCATGTAGCAATCATATTTACTTATTGGACTGTTATTTTTAACTTGTCAGTATCTTGTGACAATTCACTCTATCTGTGACCAGATTCTAAATTAAGTTATATACACATATCCATGACCTAGAGCAGTATTTTTCAAACTATAGCTTGCCAAAGAGATTAAGTAGGTCAAGACTAGTGTTTAAAAGAAGAGGAAATATCCGAGTTCAGTGTGCTTAGTAAGGATATCTTGTTTCATGAAACTCGGCTAAATCCAGATCCAGGGTTTTATTAAAATGTCTTTTTTAAAGTGTATAAATGTAAAGGAGTGTGTCTATTAATATCCATGCTTCAGAAGCTTTGGTTTGATCATCTCAAGCAGGTAATCAAACAATATCACCAATAAGGACTAGACTGACATGACCCTCACTTCTGTTGTGTCCTTGCCTAAAACATTTAAGTTGAATCTGAACATATTGGAAAAACCAGATATATCCAAACTGAAGGAAGTTCTCCAAATTTTTTCTTTAATTTTAAAAGCTGACCTGAAATATTAACCAACTTGCTAGTCCAATCATTTAAATACAGGGTCACAAAAATTTTTTCATTAATTTTATAAGATAATATAACGAAGTATAAAAACAATTTTATCAGGGACCGGAGATTTAGCTCAATGGTTCCAGCACCTGCCTACCAAGCACAGGGTCCCTGGTTCATTCCCCAGTAACCACATACAATGATACCAGACGTGGTGACTCATGCCCACCAGCAATTAGTACCACATACCACAGTGCCGAGCCTGGTGGCTCATGTCTGTAATCCCAGGACTCGGAAGGCAGAGGCAGGAGGATTCCTGAGTTTGAGGATTGCCTGGGCTACAGAGTGAGCTCAGGGCCAGCCTGAACTACAAAACGAGACCCTGTCTCAAAAAAAAAAATTATCTGATTTGTACAATATAAGAATTAACTAGTTGAAATGACACTGCGGGAGCAACACTTAGAGTAGTCATTATGTAAAAAACTGCGTTTTCCAAGTGGCACTTGGGTATTAGTGGTCAAACTGTATAGGCCTTCTAAAAGAAAAAACCACTGGGGAATCATCATAGAATCTAGATTAAAGAAGAGTGAGGGAACATGAAAAAAAAAATGTGCTTTATCTTTCAGTCGGATCTGGTGGTAAAAGCAGTTGTACAGGATACTATTGGCACAGTTACTTAATAGTAAAAATCTTATTAGGTGTACTAGGTAATACTTTGTGTCAGTTCCATCTTGTAAATGTGATCATTGTATGGTAGTTTTATTGGATCCTGTTGTTTTTAGGAGGTCCATGCTGAAGTATTTCTGAATGAAATATCAAAGTCACTGCAACCATCTCAAATAATTCAGAAATGATAAGTGACTAGATAACTGTGTGTGTATATATTAACAGTGAGGAAAGCAAACCCGATGTTAAAGGGTATTAATTGGTGAAACTAGGAAAATAATACAGTATGCATTGTACTATTTTTGCCACTCTTTTCTGTGGGCTTGACATTTTTTCAGGAAATAAGGTGGGCAAAAGCATGAACTATAATTTGACCACCTGTCTACTTGAAACCAGCTGATCAAGATTTTGGGGAAAAGTTTGTGGGGGGGAATGCTTACTATAGGCTTTAAACCAACCTACACATGAGCCAAATTTTAACTCCCTTGAGTGGGCTGGCATGTTGACTCTGCCTATGGGAAACTGAATAAACTCCACTGGGTATGTCTGAGCAAGATTTAGTAAGGCAAATGTTGACTCTTACGTGAGTTAGCGGTCCTGAACCTCTTGTCTAGTTTTCTCTTCTGTAAAATAGGACTAGTACTAGAAACCCATTTGTGAAGTTGCTAGAAGAATTAAGTAGCTGCCACATAGTGAGCACAGCACATCTTACCTATAAGGATGCCAATGAAATCACCACTGTATTGGTTTCATCTACAGACAAGTCAGTTCTCTTTTCTTGTTTTTGAGACAGGGTCTCACTTTGTAGTTCAGGCTGGCCTTGAACTCACTGTGTAGCCCAGGCAAGCCTCAAACTCACAGCAATCTTCCTGCCTCCGCCTCCCAGTGCTGGGATTACAGGCATGAGCCACCACGTCACGCATTGCAGACAAATCAGTTCTTAACAAAATGATTGGAATTACTCATACACTGTTTTCAAAACAAAGGCACCTGCCTCCTGTTCCAGATCTCCATCTGTGGATTGAGGCCTGAGGCACTTGTTAGCACAAGTCACAACAGAGACCAAGGCATATTCTCAGCCTTTCAGAATCTTGGGCCCAGTTGGCACTTAGTTAAATACCTATTCACCAAAAGGAAGAGAGGAGTTCCTGAGAATAGATTAACAGTCGAGGACTAGAGTCAGCATTATGAGTGGACAAAAAACTAATCTGGTCTACTTACATTCTCCTTGTTTGCTGTCATCCTGATGGAGAACTGCAGGGTGTGCGGGTCATAAACTGTGACGTAGTGTTCTAGTACATGAGGAACTAAAGTTAGGCAGTTGTTTAACTGAGAATCACAAACCTCTGACATTTGAAGGAGTATTCCCTGACACATAGCTGCCTCAGGATACCAGATGGTTCACTTTACTGATGCTGTCACTGCTTAAATTTCTGTTTCTTTTTGGGAACTGCCTCTATAGGCACTTTAAGAACCCCATTAGAAAGCCAAGCTCACTGATTTATGTACATCTCATTTTGATCCATATTGTCATTACCCATTTCAGTCACTCACCATATTCACTGACTTGGTTCCAGAAAATGTGTAGCTTTCCCCCAAGATGAATATTTAGAATGTGTTTAAGGTGAAGATATAACTGAAGTCTAGAAAAAGTTTAGTCTAGACAACATCGTACCTCCTTGAAGTATCTGACTGCAGAAGTATTGCCTGACTTGGGTAAGGCTACATGCTTATATGAAAATGTCTTATTTGAAAAAGTAAATCAAGCATGATCACTTCCCATCCACGTGGTACACTAGCAAATGGGTTCAGACTGTGTTTGTATAATCAGTGTTTGAGAAGTGTGTTTGTGTAAAATCTGGCCAAGGTATATGTGGGTGATCTAACCTTTTTTTTCCATTTTGTGGCCTATCTAGTTCCCAGTGCTGCTCCTCAGAATCTGTCATTAGAAGTGAGAAATTCAAAGGTAAAATTTTGTAATGCTTCCTGCTGCTCACTTTCCTAGTGTATAGCTGAACCTCAGAGAGCATCCAGAGGGAAATGTCAAGGGAAAGCATCAGAATGGTGAATGTCAGTGTTGTAATTCAGCCTGCTTTTTAAAATGCTAGTCTATTAAACTAGACTATAACTGAAAACATTGGTGGTCAAGCAGAGAAATAAAATAATATCAAATTATACCTGCCAGTAAATTTGGGCTTAGAAACCAACTTGTGTATTTTGTTTAACTTTACTTCTTTCTCTGATGCTAAAACTTCTTGCTTTCCTGCAAATAAATTGCCCTTTTTAATGTAAACATGATATTTTAAACCATTTAAAACTCTAGTGATGTAGCAAAAGGAAATAAGATGTTACTGATGATGTGGTCACATAGTCCTATAACATGGGTGACCTGAAGGCAGGCACTGTAGATCTGGTTGTGTGCCCTCACCGTCCAGTCCTGATCACGTTTACTGCAGGTCTGTAACTCTCAGAAGCCCAGGGAAATAATCATTTTTTCAAAAAGCTATAAGAGTCGGGGCTTTAGCTAGGTGTTTCCGGCGTCTGCCTCCCAAGTCCAAGGTTCCAGGTTTGAGCCCCAGTACCCACATAACCCCAGGGCATGGTGGCTCACACCTGTAATCCCAGCATTCAGGAGGCAGAGGCAGGAGGGTTGCTGTGAGTTTGAGCATTGCCTGGGCTACATAGTGAGCTCAGGGCCAACCTGAACTACAAAGTGAGACCTTATCTCAAAAAAAAAAGGAGCGCTGTAAGGCTTGAATCCAGTGACCCCCTTTTGAAGAGTTTTAGATAGAAATTGTTTAATTTCAGCTATTTTGCCCTGGAGATGGGAAAAATTATGCCTACCAATGACATACTTCCTAATCCACATACTCCTGACCCTTTGCTTTCCTTTTGAAAACTTTTTGGGAGCTTCTGACAAGTGTCTTTATTCTGAGAAAATACTCAGAAGGGCGAAGGTCCAGAAAAATATCCTGTCTCCACTTGACCATGAGAGTTTTAAAATTAAGCATTTTGAATGGCTATTAAATAAAAACCATAAGCACCTTGCTATCTATATGTCCCTTTTCTTTAAATAGTAAAATAAGTTACTACACAATTAGGACCAATCTTTATGTATATTCACCTTTTCGCTATAATCTTGTCTTTCCCAGAGTATTATGATTCACTGGCAGCCACCTTCTCTAGCCACACAAAATGGGCCAATCACTGGCTACAAGATTCGCTACCGAAAGGCATCTCGCAAAAGTGATGTCACTGAGACTTTGGTAACTGGGACAAAGCTATCTCAGCTGATTGAAGGTAAGCTGGTTTGTACAGAGACTAAAGCCAGGGGATAGTATCTTCCTCAAACTGAATTCTGCTAGTCTAAGAGTTGCTCTGAGCTATTGACTTAAACATGCTTCTCAAAAATTTGTGATAGTCTGCTTCTTACCCATTACAAAATAAAGGAAAAGTACTCATATAACCTGTGAGTGGTGAGATTGAACTTTTATTTCTTTCCTCATATTATCCTTTTTTTTTTTTTGAGACAGGGTCTCACTTTGCAGCTCAGGCTGGCCCTGAGCTCACTATGTAGCCCAGGCAAGCCTCAAACTCAGCAGTCCTCCTGCCTCTGCCTCCCAAGTGCTGGGATTACAGGCGTGAGCCACCACGCCCGGCATTGTATGTGGTTACCGGGGATCAAACTCAGGACCTTGCGCTTGTGAGGCAGGTGCCGGAACCACTGAGCTAAATCTCCGGCTTATATTTTCCATATTTTTTGAGTGTATGCATTTTGTTTGACTAATCTGAAAAAGATAAAGCAGAACTACATAGGCAAAGACTACTCCATTGCATCTAGTTGGTTACAGAGTTTTATAAAGTGATTTTTACAACACTGATACCACTGATATGTATGGGCCCTGTGAGAATATTTATGAGTAACAACAGCAGTGTAATAATCACACTTGCTATTATAGACATCGTAAGTTTTCAGGGAGAGTGCCCTTTGTGTAGTCTTCCTGTTAGGTGTAACAGAACAAAGTTCACACCTGGTAAAAATGGACCCAAATGCAGCTCTAATATGGGTTCATCCTATAGGCCACAGAGAACTCTCCTTTGTTCCCCATACAGAGATAGAGTTTACTCTGCCATGGCAAGGTTTCTGTGGAGGAGACTTGGGAGGCCCACTCTGAGTGAGGCATGTGCAATTGAGAACAGTCTAGACATTTGCTAAGCTAATAAAGGAGCAGGCAAAATGTGATTTGCTCAGATGACAGGCACGTCTATAGCCATAGTAAGCATCTCAAAAACCCAATTTTGTGGCCATAGTCTCATGTACTGTCTTGATAACAAGCATTTACTCTGCTTGTACTGGCACTTGATATGTAATGATTAACAAAAACAGAAGTCTCATGCTCTTAAAACATTAACTCGAAGCTTGATAAATGTAAAGAATCCACTTGTCAAAAAAATAGGCTCTACATTGTGAGAAAAAGAGACTCTGGCAACTAGTTGGGAGAGATTTGAGGCCTAACTAGGGGAAGAATTAGACTTATATATAGATCCTGATGGGATGATATTCATGACCTAGATATCCTAGGGTGGTCTTTTGGGTATACATACACTCCCAGGACTTTCAGAGGTAGGGAGTTATAAACCACCTTTGTGAGTCTGTCTGCCTCATCTATTGGGAAGCTGCTGGTATTTGCTAAAAGCAACCTGTTTGTTTTCCTGTTGATTTAGGGCAGGACTGACAATAAGTACTGGGGAAGAGTGTGGAGTAGGAGGATCGTATACTGAGTAGTATATTATATGAGAACGCATGCAGACCTGTCTTTACAATGTCCGTTGTGTATGTTTGCTTTATACATTCTGTCAGTTACTTAGAAGAAGAGGAATTCTTAGTCTCTCTGTACATTCCTCTCTCTTGCTTGTTCATGTCATACATTCTGACTCTCCCCAAAGAGCAGAGAATGATAATTGGGTTGGTTGAATTCTTTCTGCTTCTTAACTGAAGCATGTTTGCTAGTAATCCAAGCGGTTGTCTATTAATAATTAGAGACTCATGCAGGCCACTCTGGCACTTTGTGGTTCAGTGTTTGTAGAGACAAGACAGGTAAGTAGACTGACGTGGGCCCAGCTATTTTGTCCCTCTCCCTGTCCTTGCTTTCTTGTGGGCAGACAGATTCAGGATTGGCCTGTACAGAACAGAGCCATGTATTCCTTCCTCCCACACTATGTGCCAGTATCAGTTAACTGAGCCAGTTATATCCTGACATCCTGTCCAAATTACATCTTCAGTAGCTATCTGAGATTGGAGTTTTTATGCTGCTTTCCAAATTTACCAATATTTGGATATGGAGAGGTAGGATAATTTTCATAATGCTTGCAAAGCCTGCCATAATATCTGCTGTTTAAGTACTGTAAAAATATGTGCCTGAATGTATATATGAGTGGCCACATTATTATTATGCTACTTTGTAGAATAGACTTTTATATATACTTGTGTCTTATCTTTGATACATTGGTACTTGAAGTAAATAAGTTGGTAGTAAATAAAAAGTTGGACGATAGAAAAGCTTGTTTTTTTTTTTCTTTTACTTGCTATAAATATATTTGGGAAATTGGTTGTTGAGAAATAGATTTCTAGGCCATATTTGATGTTTAAAATTTTTCTGTTTTGCTTATGCAAGCGCGCAAAGAACAGAGGTAACCTGATAGAAGCTACATCTTTTCTGGGTTTTGGTGTCTTCTGAAACCAACTGACTTTGTTCCTTTGTAAAACCTCTTCAGTTATTCTTGACCTTAGCGTCCTTTGTAAGAAAATGAAGGGGTTGTATTAAGTGATCTCAAGGTGCCCTCAAGCTAAGCAAAAAATCTGTACTCTCCTGGGAGCTTTAGTCATTTCTACACTTTTTCTTGGGTTTTGAGGGCTTTTTTCACCCTTAACTATAGAGATGGCTGTATTTATGTTTTGCCTGTTGTGTGTTAATTTAATCAAGCTATGAAATGAGTTGGAGGGTAAAATACTTGCTTTGATGGGAGATTATTAATCTTTGGTTTTCCAAAGCTCTGTTTCACCCTTTCTCCCCTGTCATTTGGGTCTCAGGTCTTGATCGGGGGACTGAATATAATTTCCGAGTGGCTGCCCTAACAGTCAATGGTACAGGCCCGGCAACTGACTGGCTGTCTGCTGAAACTTTTGAAAGTGACTTAGATGGTAAGTCACTTGCACACAAACAGTGTGCAAGACCAGCACATCATCGATACCATATTAACCATGATCAGTGAGTCACACTGAAACCCACAGACTTGGGCTTCAGTTTGTGAGCTTTAGTGTGTTATACTGCTGCCATTCCTGTAAAATAGCCTTGCTCTTGAGATGGATTCTTGCAGTGACCTTTAGAGAATTGAAGCAGAACAGAACAAATGAAAATGTTCAGGTACTTTAAGTCAGCCCCCCTCAAAATTATTAAGTATAAGGATGATCTAAAACTTAATGTTGAACTATATCATATGACTTTATTTCAGTTACAGTTTTCTTTCTCCTTAATCTTGAACACCTTGCCCTTTCTTATCTGCCTATTCAGTGAGTATCTCCATGTGGGGGTAAGGTGATGGTACCTTTATCGTGACAGGTGCCAAACTGAGAGATCAAAGACCTGGATTCTTTTTCTGAGTTTCCTCTTACTAATTTTTAAAGTAAAGTAATAATTTATAGTTTGAAGTAATATATTGAAAGATATTATAAATTTCCACCTTTTGAAAAGCTTTTAGTCTCTGCCAGGCATGGTGGCTCATACCTGTAATCCCAGCACTCGGGAGGCAGAGGCAGGAGGATTGCTGAGTTCGAGGCTTACCTGAGCTACATAGTGAGCTAGGGCCAGCCTGAATTACAAAGCGAGACTCTGTCTCAAAAAAAAAAGAAGCTTTTAGTCTTCCTGGGCATGGTTGCTCATGCCTGTAATCCTAGCACTTGGGAGGCAGAGGCAGGAGGATTGCTGAGTTGAAGGCTTGTTTGGGCTACATAGTGAGGTCAGGGCCAGCCTGCAGGAGAATAGTCTCCTACCAACAGAATTAATTATGACTCTCAAGTTTTTTTTTTCTGATTTACAAATTTATAGATTATTTAAGGGAATAAATAATTTTTTTTTGCTTTTTTTTTTTTTTTTTTTTGAGACAGGGTCTCGCTTTGTAGTTCAGGCTGGCCCTGAGCTCACTATGGTGCCCAGGCAAGGCGCCGCAAACTCGGCAATCCTCTTGTCTCTGCCTCCCGAGTGCTGGGATTACAGGCGTGAGCCACCACGCCCGGCATTAAGGGAACAAATAATTGATACTATCACTATAGTGTGATGTTTCATCACCCGTTGACAACAAACTTCTGATTTCTTGATACTATTTTCTTTTCATTATCCCTGTGAGATCTTGGGTATGGGATCCAGGACAAGAGATGAGCAACTATTAAAGGTAATGTGTTTTTCTCCATTGGACAGAGGCTCTGGATCTGTCTTCCTTTCCAAATTAAAATTTCAGTATCTTAGATTTCGTGCCTTTTAGGTTTTGGGTTTTTCTTGTTTGTTTTTTGGGGGTTTTTTTTGTTTTTGTTTTTGTTTTTTTTTGAGACAGGGTCTCGCTTTGTAGTTCAGGCTGGCCCTGAGCTCACTCTGTAGCCCAGGCAAGCCTCGAACTCAGCAATCCTCCTGTCTCTGCCTCCCGAGTGCTGGGATTACAGGCGTGAGCCACCACGCCTGGCTTCTTGTTTGTTTTTTTTTTGAGACAGGGTCTCGCTTTGAATGTAGTTCAGGCTGGCCCTGAGCTCACTCTGTCGCCCAGGCAAGCCTGGAACTCAGCAATCCTCCTATCTCTGCCTCCCGAGTGCTGGGATTACAGGTGTAAACCACCACGCCCGGCACTGTGGTATGTGGTATTGATTGCTGGTAGGCATGAGTCTCCACGCCCAGCATTGTATGTGGTCACCGGGATTGAACTCAGGACCTTGCGCTTGTGTGGCAGGCGCTGGAACCACTGAGCTAAATCTCCGGCCCTAGGTTTCATTTTTTTCGTAGGAGACAGTAAACCCTTGGACCATAATTCACTTTTCTGTTTGAATTCTTGGGCCCAAATAGTTTGACATGAGGCCAAACATCATTCTCCAAGGATGGTGAAATATTATAAAGGAAAATAGGTCTCATCTTGTTTTTCTACTTTCCTTCCCAGAAACTCGTGTTCCTGAGGTGCCTAGCTCTCTTCACGTTCGCCCACTTGTCACCAGCATTGTGGTAAGCTGGACTCCACCAGAGAATCAGAACATTGTAGTGAGAGGTTATGCCATTGGTTACGGCATTGGTAGTCCTCATGCTCAGACCATCAAAGTGGACTATAAACAGCGCTATTATACCATCGAAAACCTGGGTATGTTGGCTAAGTAAAGGAAGTCATTGTATATCAAATATCTTACTTTTTATTCCTTATAATGTAATAATTTTGTTTTTATATATTGCAGAAATAATGAAAAAAATTCCTGTATATTTCACATCTAGAATCCTCAAAGGCTGACATTTAACCACATTTGGGTTATCCTTCTCTGTCCATATGTACATATTTTTTCCCTTGGACCATTTAAGAGGGCCAGTTGTGATAACTCTGCTGCTAATACTTTTATCATACAACTACTACAAATAACAGTGTCCTCACATAACCACAGTTATCACACTCAGAATAAGTATAGGCCATTTGTATTTTATAGAATGTTCCTCATTTAAGATTTGTCTAGTAACATTTCTTCATATTCAGGTAATATATTTTTGGAAGGAATGGTGTAGAAGTGTTGGGTTCTATTCAGAACATCATATCAGAAGATATATGATGAGATTGTTGCTAGTTATGTTAACTTTAATCACTTAATATGGTATCTGCCACATGAAGCAAATTATGTGGCAAATTACAAAATTTTCCTCTGAAATTGAGTGGTTTATAGTGGAGATACTTGAGTCTTTGTAAATATTCTATTTCTCATCAAACTTTCACTTACTATTTTTAATAATAACAGCTATTATCCTGGCATTCCTAGAAAACTAAAAATAGAAATTCCATTTGACTTGACTGTTCCCCTTCTAGTTATCTTCCCAGAAGAGTTAATTTTATCATATAACAGGGATCCATGTACACCCATGTTTATAGCAACACAATTTATATTAGCTAAACTTGAAAACAGCATAGATGTCCATCAACAGATGAATGAATAAAAAAAATGTGGTCTTTATATGCCATGAATACTACTCTGCCATAAATATAGATAAACTCAAGGCACTCATACATAAATGGACGCAACTCAGTAGTGATAGTTCTGGTTCCATATTTCTACTAGAATGTTCATTACCATTCTGTAACAAGGAAGATCTTCCTTTCACTCAGTAGAGAGTGAATGGTTGATGGTTCTGGTGCCCCCTTGATGTCTCCCTTTCTTCTCCTTTTATGATACAGTGAGATCTTCCATGCTCATCTAATATTTTATTAATCTCAGCTTGGGAATCAGCCATTTCTCCAAGGAACTCTGGTTTATCTTATGAATAGTAACATTTCAAAACAAATTAGCTGAGCACAATATACTCACTGTTACTAAGGAACTTAAAAAATTACTAAAGATAATCAGGTCGTAAGATACAAAGTCAGTAAAACCAGCTATATTTCCCTATGCTATCAGTAAACACTTGGAAATTGGAATTAAAATAACACCACTTAAAATATCATCAAAATAGAAGAACTAAGGAATAAACTTACAAAATATATAAGAAGTCTATACTAAAAACAAGAAAAATGTTGCTGAGAGACATTAAAAAAGACATGAGTGAAAAAAACTATGTTCTTCTATTTGAAGACAGTGTTAAAGTTAGTTTGCCCTAGTGTACTTTCAAAGGAAGTTCCAGTGGACATTTTTGTAGAAATTGATAGACTGATTCTAAAATTTTTATGAAAAATAAAAATAGCTAAAAATTTTTGAAGTAAAAAAGAATAAAATTAAAGGATATTTATTACCTTATGTCATGGCATCTTATTAAACTATAATCTTGAAAGCTTTATGATGTAATACTGGTGTGAAAGCATAATAGATCAGTAGAACACTATATAATCTGAAATATGTATGATTACTTAGTTTTTTATAAAAATGCTATGCTAATTCAATAGGAAAAAGTCTTTTCAACAAAAAATGTGGGACTAATTGCATATCTGTGTGAGAAAGAAAAGAAACTTTGTTCCTAATCTTACACCATATACAAAAACAGACATCAAACTACAAGACAAAAACATAGGAAAAAAATGTGCATGCCAGGTGTGGTGGCTCACGCCTGTAATCCCAGCATTCGGGAGGCAGAGGCAGGGGGATTGCTGAGTTCCAGGGTTGCCTGGGTTACATAGTGAGCTCAGGACCAGCCTGAACTACAAAGTGAGATCAAAAAAAAAAAAATCTTCACTGTAATTCCAGCACTAGGGAAGTAGAGACAGGAGGATTGCTGAGTTCAAGGCTTGCCTGGGCTACATAGTGAGCTCAGGGCCAGCCTGAACTGCAAAGCGAGACCCTGTCTCAAAAAAAAAAAAAATCTTCATGACTTTAGGGTAGGCAAGAACTTCTTTGGGTATAGAAGAGAACGAATTTAGAAATTGATAAAAGTGGATTTCACCGGAATTTTAAACTACTATAAGAAAAACACCAATAAAATGTCACAGACATAAAGTCTTCCATTCAAATATCTGACAAAGAATTTGAGTGTAAATTATATAAAAATTCTAATAGTTCAAAAGAAAGCCCAATAAAAAGATAAATAAAAAATTTGAACACCATACCAAAGAAGATATATGAGTGGACAATAAAGTTGTGAAAAGATGCTCAGAACCATGCATATCAGAGAAATATAAGTTAAAGCCGCAATGAAATAGCCATGAAAATTTTGTTAAACTTAATAGACAAGTAATATCAAATGTCAGCAACGGTATAAAACTCGAGCTCCCATACTTACTGTTGACAATATCTGATGGTACAACCAATTTGTAGAACAGTTGGAAATTTTTATAAAGTTTACAGTACAACCTAGGACTCTGGCTCATAGATATTTAACTAAGGTAAAATCACTGTCTACTTAAAGGGTTGAACTGGGCTGGGGATATAGCTCAGTGGTGCCTCACCTGCCTGGCAAGTACAAGGTCCTGAGTTCAATCCTGGGGGGAGGGGTTACCATAAATGGTTAAACAAAAATCCTTATAGTAACTATTTATAATAACCCAAGAGAAGAAATAGTGCAAACTTTTATCAACCAGTAAATTATAATTATGTTACATCCATGTAGTCGAATACTACTCAGCAATTAAAAGTAATAGTCTGCCAATACTTATAACCAAAATGAATCTAACAAATATGCTAAACAAAAGGTTAAACACAAGAGAGTACATACTTTATTACATTTTTATGAAATTACAAAATAACAAAATTAACCTGCAGAGACACTGCAAGACCGGTGATCACATGGAACTGGGAGTGGTAGGAAATGACTCCCAAGCACAATTCCTTGTTGGTTGTTTATATAGATGTTGATAATATAACTATATAAATATATCAAAACTTAATATATACTGAAATAGGTACATATCTTATACTATTTATTCCTCATAGTTGATTTAAAAAACAAAAATATCTCAGAAACACAATATTTTATGATAAAATTTAGAAAAGTATGATTATAAAAGACTTGTCTTAATTCAAAATCTGGCCTGATGAAATTTTTTTAAATCATTGCTTCTTAAACGTATTTCATAAGAACAATTTCATACGCCTGACAAATGAGTTAGCTTCATCTTTCCTGGTTGAAAATAAGCTGCAATTTAAATTATTCAAAAACAAAATGGCCTTTCTCTTTCTTTCCTGAAAGAAATCACACAGCTAGCCTTGTAAGCGCTTCCCCACATGAGTAGTCTTACAGGGCAATTGTTGGAGTGCAGAAGCAAAGCTTTGCTCAGGATAGAAATGGCCCTGTGACGACCAGCTTCCTACTGTTTCTTTCATGTAACTACTAAAATGGAAATCCTTCTCAGTGTGCTTGTAGGATGTGGTCCTTGACCTTCCAGTCTTTTCAGTCTAATAAGAGAAGGAAAGTAAAACATAAACAGTGAAGTGAAGTTTGTTCAGAGAAGGAAGAGCAGCTAGCAGGGCACAGTAAAGCAATCAGGAAAGACTTGCCCAGTTTGAAAGATTGTCAGAATAGTGCTTGAAACAGAGGTGAGAAGGAGCACGGATTGTGTGGAAGTCAATAAGCAGGTAGTCTCTATTAGAAAACAGAAAAGTAATATAACAATTAATTTAATGTAAAGTGAGGTTTTATTGGGTTTTTGTTGTTGTTGTTTAGTTTTTTTGAGACAGGATGTCGCTTTTTAGTTCACACTGGCCCTAAACTCACTGTGTAGCCCAGGCAAGCCTTGAACTCAGCAGTCCTCCTGCCTCTGCCTCCCAAGGGCTGGGATTACAGGTGTGAGCCACCACACCCAATAATATATTTTTAACCTACATGTATATAAGGCGCATATAGTGCTGCATGAAAAAAGCAACTCAGGTGAAAAAGTGCATTTCAGAATGTATTCACAAAATTAGTGCTCTCTCCTAAGCTTCACATCCTTAGCAACATTTGCTTGTTGGGTTTCAGATTCCACCTGGTTCAAAATTTAAAGTTAGTGTCTTTTTTCCCAAAATCCTTCTATCAGTGAGCAAGTACTTGATATCCCAGACATGGCTAGAGATGAATCAGATAGGCCGGTCACAGTTATTAGAACCAATACAATTTAGAAATAATGAAGTGTTCACATTGCTAGGGAAAAGAAATGATCTTATAGGCTGTGTAAGTAGAGGCTAACGATTGTGAGATGAGCCCTTTCAGATAAATAGGTTTATCTAGCTGCAGAGCACAGACAGGACATGTTTCCAACCTAGCCAACACTGGTGGAAAAGGACATAATGCTCAGTGAACAGGGTGATGGCCAGGAAAAAGAAAGCACAGAAAACAAGGAAAAAGTGAAAGGAGAGAAGTTGAGTCAATGTCTTGGTTGTTTGTCCAGAGAGAGTGAGAGACAATCTTGATTCCCAGATGGTAGGCGTGAACAGCAGGATTGGTAGTGCTGTTTACTGAATTAGTGAACAGAAGAGCACTTCTGAAGTGGAGAGAGAGAAAGAAAGAAGAGAAAGATTTGCTATATCCAAGACCAGATGCCAGACACAGTGAAAGACAGAGGTCTGGGCTCAGAAAAAAGGTCTGTTTTGGAGATACATATTTGCAGTTGATAGGCAGTTATAAGCTAATCAAAATTAAGGAAATAAAAGTAAATAGGAAATAACAAGAACAAGCCTTGGAATTGTATATCCTGATGGATCTGCTTCTGTCCCCAATTAGTAAAAGACATCATTATCTACAGTGTTGCCTAATCCACTTTTTCCTTACCAGGCAAGTAGAAAGTTTTACTGATTTCATTTGTTGTCATTTCTGTCTGACATGAGAGCAGTAAGTACCTCCACATATTGCCCATTATTATCTAAAGAGTAGGTAAGCAGGGCCAGAGATTTAGCTCAGTGGTTCCAGCACCTGCCTAGCAATGGCAAGGTCCCTGGTTTGATCCCTGGCAATCACATACAACAATACCAGGCATGGTGGCTCATGCTTATAATCCCAGCACTCCGGAGGCAGAGGCAGGAGGATTGCTGAGTTTGAGGCTTGCCTGGACTACATAGTGAGCTCAGGGCCACCCTGAACTACAAAGTAAGACCCTGTGTCAAAAAAAAAAAGAGGTAAGCAAACAAACACTTAAAATCATGCACCTTTGAATTTAAACAATTTTATGAGGATTTTCTTTTTAATTGTTTAAACTTGTTTCTTTTCTTCAGATCCAAGCTCTCACTATGTGATTACCCTGAAAGCATTTAACAATGTGGGTGAAGGGATCCCCCTGTATGAGAGTGCTGTGACCAGGCCACACACAGGTAGGGAATCCTGTCTGTCTCTGGTGCTCAGCACTTTTGCCAGTGGTTTATATACTGGCATGGGTCATGCTTCTCTGTTCATAAAAGGAAAAGTATATGGCAGTTTAGGATCAGATTTCAGGATGGAAAGTTGTGCTAATTCTTGTTTTGCTTCTTAGGAAAGAATAAGCCTGTTGTGTAAGCTGTTCTACATAGGTGCACGTGTTTTTAGTGTATTAGGCTCTAAAAGGCATTGTTTTGAAAGAATTAGAGGTGGTTTTTTTTTAGTCTTCCAGCCATGTTAATTACAACTAAAATGAGTCAAAAAGTAAAAGTACTTCTGTAAGTCTAGAAGAATTAATAGGTTACTGATTGTGGTAATAAATAGATGTGATTGCTGAAGTGAGCATTTGCTTTCTAGTCACTTAAGTTGGTTGAGAAAATATATTTTATATATCTTTTGAATGCTTGTTATTTACATAAAAAGAGTATAAAGTCAGAGACTATCCGTTTGATCAGTTGTACCTTTATTATGGTAAAACTCATGTTTTAATTTATCATTTAAAATATTTCTAAAATAAATCAATATGCACATATCGTGAAATTTCTATAGACATTAATTTAGATCTGAATGAGAGTCTATTGAAGTACCTGAAGAATTGTGATTTTTCTTCTTTTAAAGGCACTGAAAACCAGACTTTCAGAAATGCTTTTTTTCTATTTGTTGCCCAAAAGTTTGATTTAATATTATATGATATCTTGTAGATGCTTTACATGATAACACAGATTTGGCAATGTTCTTGTTAAAAGTTAGTCTCTGTCTCTTTTTGTTTATTAATAAAACTTTTACTTCAGACTAACATTATTACTACATGTTCAGTAGTTCTGTCCTGTCTCCTGCTATGTGCCTATAATTTTGAAGCTCTTTTTAAAGTAGCTTTAGTCTTCCAGAAGAGGGACAAAAAAAAGTGCAAAAAATATTTAAGAAAGGGTCTTCTATTTTCTTAATTAAGCTGAAATAGAAAAAAAATGAAATTATTTTATTTTATGTGGCTTAAAAATATTATACACTGACTAGTATTATACAAGAAATGTTCCTCAATCATATAACCTAATTACCTTTCCCAAAAGTTGATACATAAGAGGAAAAAAATTCTCAAAGAATTCTAATGATTTCTGCACCTGAAGATGCATTTTCTGTAACTAAATGCTGACAGTCTTTCAGCAAAGCCCTTGATTATAATGTATGCTGCTCTTCTGTTATTTTTAGACCTCATTGTGCAGGAAACACACTCAGGGAGACTATTACTTTAGTGCAATAATTATTCATAAGGCCTGTGCCATTTCAGAATTTAAGTTATAGGAAGAACTACTCATTATAATTATGTGGGAAACCCATTTTAAACCCCAAACTTAAAATAAATCAGTATGTGTATACTTGGAGAACCTAACCCAGAATTGTGAACCCCAAAGGGATCTTGCTGTATTGGCGTAAGCTCAAGGTCCTTAGTATTTTTGTGCTCATCCCCACCTCTGTTTCCCATTGGCATTTAACAGTGTGTCCATTACCAAGGGCACAACACAGTGACTAAATGTGACTTTCCCTTTTCATCAGATGAGTACTCTGATTTCTACTGTTCTTGAAGGCTTTGACACTTCAGCCTATAGTAACCACAAGCAGCATTTCCCTTAGCTGATAAGGAGTCCTCTCTGTGTGGTTTTCTGCAAAAGTGCAGCAGGCAGCCATTAGTTTACTTTTCTTAGAGAGGAATTATGCCCTGTAATTCCTTTGCTTTATTTGGTCATAAACTGCCACATTGCTTTAACACCTAAGATATCAGCAGGTGTAAACTCAACCTATAGGCTAACATTCAGGTACTGGTTAAGAGTAGGATCCTTACCTGTCTGGTGATATGCACTGATAGCTCAGGTTCCCAAAATTCTGCCACATTTACTGAAATCTCAAACCAAACCATGAGCTTTGTGCTGCTTGTTTAGAACTTACACACATGATTTGAAAAGCAATCATTTTTGGTTTTTTTGTAATCCTTTTAGGCAGGAGGTAGAATTTTCAAGTAATTATAAGAAAATTCAAGTGTATATATGTGAATATAATCATACATTCTAATATACCTATAGAATGTAGTACAGAAGATAGTAATTACTGCTCTTCTCACCATTTTCTGCAAATCTTCCTGAAAGAACACTAGTGGAAATACTCTTTTAAATAAATGATGGTTATCTATTAACCCTGGATTTTCTTTCTTTTTCTCCATTCCTCCTCTTTCATTCCATTATATTACCCTGCATTTCCCTTTTCTTTTTGTTTACATTAAAATGCCCCTTCCCTTTTTTAATTACTTTCTACCCAGACACTTCTGAAGTTGATTTATTTGTTATTAATGCTCCATACACTCCAGTGCCAGATCCCACTCCCATGATGCCACCAGTGGGAGTTCAGGCTTCCATTCTGAGTCATGACACCATAAGGATCACATGGGCAGACAACTCCCTGCCCAAACACCAGAAGATTACAGACTCCCGGTACTACACGGTCCGATGGAAAACCAACATCCCAGCAAACACCAAGTATAAGGTACTTACAAAATGGCTTTGGATGAAAAAAACCTAGTCATTGATATTTCCTAATTTTAAAGTTCTTGATTCCTATTTTTTTTTAGAATGCAAATGCAACAACATTAAGTTATTTGGTGACTGGTTTAAAACCAAACACACTGTATGAATTCTCTGTGATGGTGACCAAAGGGCGAAGATCAAGCACATGGAGTATGACAGCACATGGAACCACCTTTGAATTGGGTATGTGTTTTTAGAGCCCATGTCCACACTTCTTTCCTTTCACAAAATACAAATCCAGCAGAGCCAGGTGTGGTGACTCACACCTATGATCCCAGCACTCGGAAGGCAGAGGCAGGAGGATTGCCTGGGCTACATAGTGAGCTCAGGGCCAGCCTGAACTATAAAGCGATACTCTGTCTCAAAAACAACAACAACAACAAATATGAGTCCAGTGGAAGTGCGTGCTAGTACTGTGCCATATCCCAGTCATGAGATTTCTCATAACCTGCTTTTACAACCCAGAAAAGGGATTAAATATATCGATTGACATATTTACAGAACACAGTGAAGAGCTACATTTGGAGTTGTGTTTTGCCACTGTACAAGAATATAGGCAAGGGCCAGAGATTTAGCTCAGTGGTTCCGGCAAGGTCCCTGGTTCAATCTGCGGTAACCAAATACAACAGTACTGGGCATGGTAGCTCACACCCACCAGCAATCAGTACCACATGTCACATTGCTGGGCATGGTGGCTCACACTTGTAATCCCAGCACTCAGGAGGCAGAGACAGGAGGATTGCTGAGTTTGAGGCTTGCCTGGGCTACATAATGAGCTCAGGGCCAGCCTGAACTACAAAGTGAGACCCTGTCTCAAAAAAAATTAAAATTAAAAATTAAAAAAAGTATAGGCAAATATGGTAAAATAGTGCAAAGCACACTAGATTTTAGGAATTAAGAGACTGGAGTTCAATCCCAGCTCATTTATCTGCTGACTGTATGATCATGAGCAAGTCATTTAGCCTCTCTGACTCTCAGTCTTTCCAGGTCTATAAATGAGAGATAATAATCCCTACCTTTCCTGTGGGGTTGTTATAAGGTAAAATGAGGAACAGAGGGGAGAGCACATGGTAAAATATAAAGCACTGGGTAGATATAAGTGATTATTGCCATTAACCCTACTTTTCTGATAAATTAAGATTGAAATACTGAAGTGATTTGTCCTTGGCCAAGTAGTTGCCAACAATGGGTGCTAAAGCCTGATCTCTTGACTAGGTGACCTCAAACCTACCTCAAAAGCTTTCTTAAAAAGTTAGTGTCTTTGAAGCCAGGCGTAGTGGCTCACGTCTATAATCCCAGCACTTGGAAGGCAGAGACAGGAGGATTGCTTAGTTCGAAGCTTGCCTGGGCTACATAGTGAGCTCAGGGCCAGCCTGAACTACAAAGCAAGACCCTGTCTCCAAAAAAAAAAAAAAAAAAATGTTAGTGTCTTTGCAAAGTTTTTCACTGAAATATCCTTCGGCATTTTGTTTGTAAGTAACCACGAGAGAAAAAAGATAGCCAAGTAAAATAAGGAGAGAGCAGACTCTTCAGATTTGAGGGGGTTTTTTTGCTCACTTTTAGGCCTGTCCTTCTACTTGCCCTTGGGCTTTCCTAGCGAGGGGCTATGTGCAACCACTGGGCAGCTCTGCCTGTACTGACTCCTATGACTTCCTCTCCTATGCAGGAATAATGAAGAACCAGGGGTATAAATTCTCCACAAGCTGAGCTTGACTCTTCTGTACAATTGGCTAGAATACCTGCAAAAAGAGAGATTGAACTTGGAGCATTAGAAATCTCCTGCACAAAAGTTGAAGTAGACCTTCAGTTTGCTTTGTTTGCCAGTTTTTTAAAAATAACTTTTTACTCTAATACCAACCATTAACTAATACATGAAATTTGTATTTACCCTTAAGATGTTTATGTTTAACCAGGCTTTCTTCCATCTTATCCCAGAATTAAAAGAATAAATTTTGGGGAGGTGCTTAATTTGCACATTTCCCTACTAGAACATTAAATATTTTCAGCTATAATAACATGGAAGGAAATACAAGAAACTTACTGTTTTTATTTTATTGGTTTTTTTACAGCTGTTCTCTGGAGCAGTAACCTCAGTAGTTTGTCATGTGCTTTCAGAATAATCTTAAAATGAAAAATGTCAATTTATAAATCATTTTTTCTATATGTGCATAGGAATCTTGAAAGTACTCTGGTTTGGACAGCCATTTATATTCAAGGGTGAAAATTTCTTTACACAGAAAGGTGTTCTGGCAGAAGAATCCAAATCAAGGAAGAGAAAGTGATCAAGGGTGAATTATATAACTTCTCTCACTTTTGGTCTCTTGACCTATAAAGCTTGGACAGTAGTAGCCATCTCTCAAGGTTACCATATTAACTATTAAATGAGATACATTTTGTATAATACTTGGCATATAATACATGATACAAATGACACTTGATTTCCTTACCCATTCTGTCTATTACCTGATCCCCCAACTGAATTGCCAATTTTCGATCCTCCAAGTATATTTTCTCTTTTGTACTTTGCATATTCTTTTTCTGGAAACTATTTGCACATAGTTACATGACAACTGTGAGTTCATTGAAGCTAGGAAGCTTATGTTATTTGTCTTGTACTTTTTTGTGTGCTTTACAAATGGAAAAGACTGAGGAAATTATGAATTTATATTGTAGTGGACAGGAATTATTCAAAGTATTTTTATTTTGTAGTTCCTACTTCCCCACCTAAGGATGTGACAGTTGTAAGTAAAGAGGGGAAACCTAGGACCATAATTGTGAATTGGCAACCTCCGTCTGAAGCCAACGGCAAAATTACAGGTAAGATGCCTTAGAGTGAGTATACGTTGCCTGTGCCCTATTCTAGGAAATTACTGTGTTGTCCAGAGAAGTGGAAGTCTGAAGGCTGACCTGGTCATTTTATGGGTGGTGGGACCCATGATGATCTTTGGAAAAGCTGTTCACTGCTAGATCACCATCTTTGGAGTCATATGGCCCTACCTAATTCTATAGGACAATAACCTAAAATGATTCTGCTCCTTTTTTATTTTGAAGCCCCCAAAGCCCATTAGAGCTTTAATTCCTTTTCCCTGCAAGACCCATTACTTTAGGTTCTTGGGCTCTTTCAACTAGTAAAAAGTTGGCTTTGACCTTGGGAGGGACTTGGAATTTTTCTTCAGACTTCAGAAAGAGGTTTCCCACAGCAGAGCAATCACTGTGCCCTCCTCAGCCTTGTCAGGGAGGGACCCCGATGAGATTTGGCTGTTGGTCCTTCCCTTTTGAGCCTCTGCTCTATGGAAGTGGATGCTGCATTCTGATTTATGAATAAGGTGATCTAAGTAAAAGAAGTATTTCATAGCACTGTCCTCCTAGCTTTCCATATGAGCCCTTTCCATAGGATCCCTTTCCACAAGCTCTGATCTTTATGTCATTTTTTTGGTTCTTGACTCTTCCCTTTCTGTGAAAGAATTAAGTACAACTTGACACCTTCGATTTTACTTTGTCTTAAAACCAGTAACTGGTTGGTGTTTGCTGGTGTGGATCAGGTTAGGTGGTCAGTTGAGGCTTTCCTATTCATCCACGGGGATTGAGTGCCCCCTGGTGGAAGTGTGTGGTCTGTGGCTTTCACCAGAGTGGAAGGTAATTTAATCAGAGGTTGGCACCCATCTGCTAGGAATTTTCCTTCTAGGATATCACTTAGATGAGAGAGAGCTAAACCAGGATGGCAGGCCATTAGTGCTTTTCACAACTGCATTATTTTAATTGTAGACCCTTGAGGATAAGTTATTCCAACATGCTAGAGCAATGACAGTGAACCTTTTAGTTTCAGTGATACAAACAGCCCACTACTGCTCTTTTACCATAGGTCCACTATCACTGTGCTATAGTAGGCATATAATGGTAACATATACTTACTGACTTCCTGACTACGAAAGGAAAAACAGGAATGAGATTTCTTTTCCCATTAACTCCTTTGGACAGGCTACATCATATATTACAGTACAGATGTGAATGCGGAGATACATGACTGGGTTATTGAGCCTGTGGTGGGAAACAGACTGACTCACCAGATTCAAGAGCTAACACTTGACACTCCGTATTACTTCAAAATCCAGGCCCGGAACTCAAAGGGCATGGGGCCCATGTCTGAAGCTGTGCAGTTCAGAACACCTAAAGGTAAATATCCCTGAGCTGAGGATTCTGTTACGTGTCTCTTTAATGGGGCTGTGCTATTACATACCACTTTGGCAGATAGTGTCTGCGAATAATACAAGAAGTCCTGTGAGTAATTCATGTCAGCTGTAGTGTGAAGATATATCCCAAAGGACCCCTTACCCTCCCACTGACCACCAAATTGGTACTACCCCGGTTACTGGCCTCACTTTTTCATGGCAGGGGAACTTCCGCTCCAGGCTGTTTGGGCCAAATAAGTTGCAGTGGTGTACAAGTTATTGCCAGTCACATCAAATGTGATCCTGTTGTTTCCCATTCGTAGTGCTGCACCATGTTGCGATGGGTAGTTCTCTTTCAGCACACAGACTGTTATTCTGAAAGGCTTACTTGTGGACTTTTGTAGAGAATAAGACACTAAAAGTTTTTTATACCTTTTGTATAAAATTTGAGATAAGCTGAAGATAAAATATGAGAAGTTTTGGCTAATGAAATCTAGCTGGGGACTGAATCTGGAATTGTGGAAGTCTAGACATCTTTTCTGTTAGCACTAAAAGCAATACTCAATTTGTTTGGACATGTGTGGGGATTTTATTTTTTCCTTTAAATCTTCTGTATGTCCCATCTTCAAAGCTTGTGATTCTTGCTCTTGTTTTTTCTTCCCCTGTGCTTGGCCTGTTAGCGGACTCCTCTGATAAAATGCCTAATGACCAAGGTAAATGAGTAGATGGCCTCTGTCCTCTTCTCTTTTTTTGTGACCTATCACTAGCTTTTGGTTTTGTTTCTTTTTTTTTTTTTTTTTTCTTAAAAATCAGTATCATGTATTAAAAGCGCATATTTATTGGCCAGTGTGGAATGGAGTCCCATGTTTGTAGCACTTGGGGTATCTGAAAAGCTGGAGGATTTACTTAGTAGCTGAACATACTGGTGGAAGAAAACTGAGTTGAATAAACCAAGTCTTCACCTGTAGTAGACTGGGCATTAGTATGAGCCAGACTATCTTTATGTACTGTGATACTAAAGTTCTGTAACAGTGATGGGCATTGAAGCCATGACGAGATAACTCATACAGATTTTTCATAGGATTTTAGTAGTCTCTCTAAATAAGAACTTGTAATCAAATTCAGTGAACATCACACCCACCTGCACCTACATGTTTGTCTTACTAAGTGACATGATTATCAGGAAGAGTGCTTTCTTTATTCTGTTATATAATGAGTTCATTCAGAGCTCTTTTTCCATTTCTTCTCTTAAATATATCTGATCATGTAAAAGGGATAAAACTGCTAACATGAAAACATAGAAACCATGGCATTGGTCATTCTTGAAATTATCTGTCATCGTTTCACTGAAATGACCATGGTGGAAGGATGACTACACTTTGTGATGTTGATCTCTCAGAAGTCAGCTAGCTAGATTTCTATACTGAGAAAGAACACTAGATATAAATTTTGTGATTTAAGAGTAGTTACTAGAGAGCCGGGGATTTTGCTCAGTGGTTCTGGCATCTGCCTCACAAATGTTAAGGTCTCGAGTTCGATCCCAAGTTCCACATACCACAATGCCAGATGGTGACTCATGCCCACCAGCAGTCAGTACCACACACCACAGTGCTAGGCGTGGTGGCTCATGCCTGTAATCCCAGCACTTGGAAGGCAGAAGCAGGAGGACTGCTGAGTCTGAGGTTTGCCAGTTTTACATAGTGAGCTCAGGGCCAGCCTGAACTACAAAGTGAGACCCTGTCTCAAAAACAAACAAACAAAAAATGTAGTTATTAGAAATACAGGTCTTTGGATCTTGATTAAGGCAAAGAAGAGTCAGAATTTGAGGTGTGAAGTTGCAGGGATTTGGATATGTGCTTCCATTCAGTGAATCTTGTGTTGGACAGTGGAGAAACTGCAAATATACTTTTGTTTGTGGGTGGAAACATGAGAATACAAAAAATAATAATAATGCACAGGCACAGAATGTAAGCATGCTCATTATTCTTTCACTTAACAGCCACAGTGCAGTTCTTAGCTGCTCCATAAACATGGAGTAACTAAAATTCTTCACATATTGGTACTTTTGGTATTAGGTTCATTCTTGAATTTTTTGCCCATTATTATAAATTTAAAAGAAAAAAATGCTGAGAAATGAGTATAAACTGATCAGTTTATGGGCAAAGCATGTTCTTTGGTAATTATTTCCATGATACAGCACTCTGGATAGTTTGCTTAACTGTAGCTGATGATCACATCTACTCAGATATGAAGAATCTTTTTTTTTTTTTTTGCTTTTTGGAGACAGGGTCTTGCTTTGTAGTTCAGGCTGGCCCTGAGCTCACTATGGTGCCCAGGCAAGCCACCGCGAACTCAGCAATCCTCCTGTCTCTACCTCCCGAGTGCTGGGATTACAGGCGTGAGCCACCATGTCCGGCATTGTGGTATGTGGTGTTGATTGTTGGTGGGCGTGTCTCCACACCCAGCATTATATGTGGTTACCGGGGATCAAACTCAGGTCCTTGTGCTTGCGAGGCAGGCGCCGGAACCACTGAGCTAACCCTCCGGCCCGATATGAAGAATCTTAATGGGCTGAGGCAGCCCAGCCAGCTAGACTCAGAACAAGAAAAGCACATGGAGAACAAGGCTTGACACAGGTGTGTGCTCTCTGGAGAAGTAATGGCACAGAATAAGTGGGCAAAGAGAGGAGTATGGACAATGGAAAAGGCCTCAAGGATTAACTTAAATCCAAGAATAGGCCATTTTGGACATCCAGAAACTTCTGGTAACTTTTGGGGGGGGTTGCTGCTTTTGGAAACTGCAAATATTGTTTTATTCTCCAGATTTATTCTGTTTAACTAGTAATGGATAACTTCAGATTTGAGTTGCTGCCATTTCCTTAAAATCTGGTAATTTACAGAAAAACTTGATACTGACTCTGTCGTTTTGTGGAATACATCTAGATTATGCTTTTCTAGTAAAGCTTTATTAGTAGAAATAACTGTCGTTTATAGGCATTTTCTGAAGTTCCATGCTTCTTGCTTGTGTAAAAAGATAGTATTTCCCCTAAAGATTTATTACACTTGTAATAATAATCGTGACATGTGTTGAACATTCACTATGCATCAAACAGTAGGCAAAATATTTTATGGTACTAAATTTCTTTTTAATCCTCATTAACCATTTTCTGAAGTAGATACCATTCTTCTGCCTGTTTTATAATGAGGAAATTGAGGCCCAAGAGAAAAGGAACTTGCCCACAGTCGATTATATATAATGGAGCAAGTATTCCAGTGTTAAGTGTTAGGTCATATCAACTATGAGGAAAAGCTTACACTTTGAGTTCTTTGAAGCCTCTTTTCAAGAAGAGTATGGTGTCACTTTCTGGCTGCAAACCTTAGATTAAAAGATAACTTTTATCTTTCTGGGGAAAGACATCTTGTATTTGCTTTAGCAAAACAGCCTTCTCTACAATTGTGAGGAACAGGTTCAAATTCAAGAATGAGAATGTTTTTTAAAAACTGGTATTTGGATTTTCTGAAGCCTGCTGCTGGGGCAGCTGCAAGCCTGAAGTCAGCAGCCTCTTTTTTTGTGTTCCGTGATGATAAAGTAGGAGACAGTATCTTTTGTGAGCAACTAGAGGGAAGATTTCAATCTTTAAACATTTATGTGATAGGGTGAGAACTAAGAATGTAATTCAAGCTTCCATTTATCTTTCTGTTCCTACTTAAGCTAACTTTACACTGGAAAGGCAGTTATAATTTGAGAAAAGAATTGAAACAATATTCACAACCAGTAATTCAGATCAAGATAGCTGAATCCCTTGGAACACCATACCTCTTCAGTGCAAACATCAACCTACAGTGTCCCTTGCTTCCTTTTCCAGTAAAATCTCCTTCTATCATAGGTCCTGAGCAGCCTTTGAGATGTTTCCTGGGTGAGAGAACTGGGTCTGTCCCCACTTACTCATCAGCAGTAGCAGTCTGGTCCCAGCAGTGGAGCAGAAATGTCAGCCTTGGGCCGGAGGGTTAGCTCAGTGGTTCTGGCGCCTGAGTTGCAAGCGCAAGGTCCTGAGTTTGATCCCCGGTAACCACATACGATGCTGGGCGTGGTGGCTCACGCCCACCAACAATCAATACCACATACCACAGTGCCGGGTATGGTGGCTCACGCCTGTAATCCCAGCACTCGGGAGGCAGAGACAGGAGGATTGCTGAGTTCGCGGCGGCTTGCCTGGGCACCATAGTGAGCTCAGGGCCAGCCTGAACTACAACGCGAGACCCTGTCTCAAAAAGCAAAAAAAAAAAAAAAAAAAAAAGAAATGTCAGCCTTTCAGATGCCTCATTGCACAGAAAGCTAAACCTTAGTTTACTTTGCACAAAACGTCTGTATTTTCCCATTATTTGTGTGCTACTTCATTCTCTCATGGACAAGTAGACTGTGAAATGTTTTTGTTTTTTGTTGAAATACTAGGTGTGAAGTGAACTGTCGCAGCAGTGTGTTGAGTCGTTACTGACATGATCTCTTCTGCTTCAGCCTCAGGGTCTGCAGGAAAAGGAAGCCGGATGCCAGACCTAGGACATGACTACAAACCTCCAATGAGTGGTAAAGATCTTCCTTTCGCATTTTTAGCTTCCTGTGGACATGAAGTAGTTTTACTTAAGTCCTGAAGTGTCTTAATAGCTTAAATAATGGGTTGTAGCAGGTTAGCCTATTCCCTTTTGATTACAAGACATAACTTTAGGCATTTTGTATCAAATGTTTGCTGAATTACTGAAACCTTATTCATTATAGGATCCATAAATAAAGTTGTTTTCCCACATATCCAACTTAAAGTAAGTTCCTAATTGTTAAAATTAAGAATAATTAAAATACTGATGCATTATATTTAGACAAATTCCTAAATTATTCCTAAATTCCCATCTCTAGAAAAAGAGAGTTTTCAAAAATAAACTGTCTAGCAGGATTTTAGCCATCACCCAAAACAAGCCAAAGAAGTGTTTCAGAATCATTAAAATTCTCCCAGTACTATTTACTGCACTATTTTTACTTTGGGATTTCTACAAAATTCTTCCCACCATTCTCAGCATCCTAAAAGCTGATGTCTTCTAATTTAATAGCACCTCCTTCTCTACAGAACTTTGTTCACCATTTCTAAGTTACTTTCACACATGAATTCACATTTGATCCTCAAACACAGGAGAGAAGAGACTCACTTGAGAAGTAATGTATCTGCACCATCCACTGATTCTAACTCGGACCAAAATCTAGGCCTTTGTCTTCTGATTCTGCTTTGTTTGTTTGTTTTTGAGACAGGGTCTCACTTTGTAGTTCAGGCTGGCCTTGAGCTCACTATGTAGCCCCAGCAAGCCTCGAACTCAGCAATCCTCCTGTCTCTGCCTCCTGAGTGCTGGGATTACAGGCATGAGCCACCACGCCTGGCTTGATTCTGCTTTTTCCACTGTCACAGCACCCTAAAGAAAGCAGGGGGTTTGTGCTACATGTAAAAGTCCAAAGTGGCAAAATGTTCACAAAAGTGATTAATAGAACTAACCCTGTGTTGTCACCTCTGTCCTGCAGGTGTATTAAAAAGAAAAGCCTGTTTTCGGAGAGTGAGGTCTAGGCATGGGAATACAATAACCTTTTATTCTTTGTTCGAATCAGAAATAGTTCTACTCATCCTCCAGTGAAATCAGCCTGTTTTTAGCAGAACCTACAAACTTTTGTGCTTTCAGACATTTTATGCTCTAAGCTTGAAGACTTTGTTTTCAGGTTCTTCTTTATGTATTTGTTACATTCTGTGGTATCCACAGTATAATGTCAAGATGTGAGAAGAGTAATTACTTCTTTGTCTTTTCTTTCATTTATGTTTTTATTTGTACATGCATGTTTTTAAAGGCTCAGATTCTGTGGCAGGCTATGGAGGAAGAAGAGTAGCCATGTAGAGCCGGGCGTGGTGGCTCACGCCTGTAATCCCAGCACTCGGGAGGCAGAGGCAGGAGGATTGCTGAGTTCGAGGCTTGCCTGGGCTACATAGTGAGCTCAGGGCCAGCCTGAACTGCAAGGCGAGACCCTGTCTCAAAAAAAAAAAAAAAAAAAAAGAATAGCCATCTAATAGAAAAAAGGAAAAACTTAGTAGAATCCAAGTCTTAAAGATGCACAGAAGATCACTAAATGTGAAAGAGGGTTCTAGAAACTACTAAGGGGATATGCAAAGGGAGGCAGTAGAAAAGCACCCTGTCTAGAGATTAGAGTAAGACTGAGTTAAAGAGCAGACTGGCAGGGGCTCAACAAGCAACACTTAAAAAATAAAGCCTTATGGGCCAGGGATTTAGCTCAGTGGTTCCAGCATCTGCCTCGCAAGCCCAAGGTCCTGAGTTCAATCCCCGCATACCACAATGCCAGGCCTGGTGGCTCACACCCATAATCACAGCAGGCACACAATGCCAGCCAAGGTGGCTCACACCTGTAATCCCAGTACTCAGGAGACAGAGGCACGATGACTATGAGTTCAAGGCTTGCCTGGGCTACACAGTGAGCTCAGGGCCAGCATGAACTACAAAGCGACCCTGTGTCAAAAAAAAGAAAAAAAATCAAAGCCTTAGCTTCTATGTAAATGTGAACTGTGACAATACTAATACACTAAGATTTCCTTTTACTCATGTCAGTACCAGTGAAGAATGAGTTGAGGGCTAAGAGTATAAAGTCAGAGAAAAGCTCTTAGGAAGCGATTGCAGTAACCCAGATGAGTCACAAGGAAATGGCATGTCCTGCCCCTCACGAAGCAGTATGATACCCCCTTTTGCTTGCAGCTCATTCTTAGTCTTAGATGGAAGCTTTTGTCCAAGTCATATATTAAATACCAAATGCAGTAAAATGAGAATTTGTCTCTGTTGCATTCAGGAAAGAACTGCTACCACTTCTGCTTGCCTCTCATATCCAGCTCGACAGTCTCTGATCTATAGTGACCATCCCACCAAATATCTGACCCAGCAGCTCAGTACCATTAATAAGTGTTAGGGAAAACCTTACTCTAACATGAATAGAGTGCTTAATTTTAATTGGTTCCAGTATTGTAGTCATTCCCAAAGATAAAAATGTTATTTTATCGAGGTTACTATGCACAACTTGTCTTTCTGCTTACCTTTTTCTCAGAAATGAAGGATAAAAGTGATTGAATCTAAAGTGGAAGAATAAGCTCTTAAGCCCTAGATTTAGCACTGTGCTTAGATGTAGTCTGTAAAATCATAGAAACAAAATTGGAGGGCAGCTAATCCAGTGTTGTAGAAGGGATTGCCATAATAAGAGTAAGTTTGGGTTAGGGCATAAGCCAGGTGGTACATGAGAATCACGTTGGGAAATTTTTTTAAATACAGTTTCATAGACTGTACTTCCTCTGTTAAGAATCTTCCATAACATCTCACACTGGTAAGATGCCTTTCTTAAATGGTTTCAGCAAGTAAAGACTCATTTCTTGGCAGTGCAGTTCATGTCATATTGTACAGCTCTGATTGCTACATCGAGCAAGAGAGAGTGGCTGGAGGGAAGGACAGCAGATCACCATGGTTAGAGCTCTGGGATTTGCCACATTTCATAATGTGAACATACATGACTTGAGTTGGAAAAAAAGAAACGTATTTCAAGAAATACAAGGCAACAGAACTCAGCTACTTTATAGAAGGTCTTGATTAAAGAAAAAAAGGTCTGGACCTCATCATATAAGCAATGGGAAAATAGTAATAACAGGGAAAAGGAAATATGAGTTTCTTCTTGCAGTCCTAAATAGTCTGTCCTGGTTCGCTTCCCTGGCCTTATCTCCATTGTTTTCTCCTCATTCCCTTCCCTCTTAAATTGCCTCTCTCCCTACTTGAGCAACTCTGGCTGCCTTTTGGTCCTTGCTTAGCTGTTCCGTCCCCCTGGGGCATTCCTACCCTTCAGGTCTTTAGATAATGGGGTCTTCCTTGTCATTTCAGTAGCAGCTCAAGTGCCATCTTTGCTGAAGCTTTTTCTTTTTTCTTAAGTTATCCAGTGAAACAGTTGAAAGCAAATCAAACTTAGGACCCCAGTTGAGTATGCTAGATGGTTGTTTGCTGAATGGCTTCCCTACTTAGTCACTACCCACAGGACTCAAAAAGTCATAGCAGATAGTTATGGGGACACATTTCTGTAATCTTAAGCACTCAGGAGGCTGAAGCAGGAGGGTTGCCAAGTTCAAGGTCAGCCTGAACTATGTAGTGAAGTCCTGTCTCAAAAAAAATAAAATACTTTTAAAAGCAAAAAATCCAAGTGATTTAGAAATAGTGCATTCTCAAGATGAATTTGTAAATCACCAGAGAAGCAAAACTGTTTCTTTATCCAAGTGTAACGGAACACTTGAAAGTTCTTAAATGTTAATACAATTGAAGAAGCTTTATTGAATATTGTCTTCAAGCAAGGCTGTGTTGTGAGCTTGGCTCACAGGGCAGACTCTCCACTATAGGAACTCCTAACAGGAAGGAGAGGGCCATATTCATGTGGCACTTTATATACTGCATGGTGATGAGTGCTATAAAGGAAATTCGCCTGAAGTATATTGGAATGGTTCTGTGGCCTAATAGGATGCATCTGTAATTCTCTACCAAACTAACAGATGTACCATTTTCCTTGTGCAGGCAGCAACAGCCCCCATGGGAGCCCCTCTCCTCTAGACAGCAATATGCTGCTGGTCATCATCGTTTCTGTTGGCATCATCACCATCGTTGTGGTCGTGATCATCGCTGTCTTTTGTACCCGGCGTACCACCTCTCACCAGAAAAAGTAAGGATCCCCAGATGTAGCCCATAGATTTTGTTTTGTGTGATTTAGAGTGGTACAAAAAGTTACATGGGGCCCAGAGATTTAGCTCAGTGGTTCTGACCCCTGCCTCACAAGCACAAGGTCCTGAGTTCAATCCCTGGTAACCACATACAATGCTGGGCATGGAGACTCATGCCCACCAGCAATCAATACCACATACCACAGTGCTGGGTGTGGTGGCTCACACCTGTAATCCCAGCACTCGGAGGCAGAGACAGGAGGATTGCTGAGTTCGAGGCTTGCCTGGGCTACATAGTGAGCTCAGGGCCAGCCTGAACTACAAAGCGAGACCCTGTCTCAAAAAAAAAAAAAAAAAGTTACATGGACTGCATCCAACGCAGTTTTAAATATAAGTGCAATCATGCACTGTTTCAGTCAGTGAGCCTATCTTAATCACATGTTACTAGAGTAAAATACCTGATATTTGTGACTTAAAGGAGTGATTTGTTTAGCTCATGATTTGAGAGGGTCCATATAGGTCTGAATTTAAGGCACAAACAGCACGGCAGAGGGCCTAGTAGATGAAGTTTTCACCCTATGGCAGACAGGTAGCAGAGCAGAGGAGCAGTGCCAGAGGAGGAGGAGCCAGGGACCAGGTACAGAACCCAAAGCCGTGCCTCCATGACCCACCCAGCACGACCAGAAGTGTGCCTCATTAATCTCATAGGCAGCTCTCAAATTCATCAAGTGGATGATCCAGCTTAACTGTTACAGAAAGTCCCATAAGATTATGATGGAGCTGAAAAATTCCTGTCCTAGTAAGCACAGCCAAAGAAGAGGAAGAGAAAAAGAAACTGCAGTAGAAAAAAAAAAAGCCATAAGAGAATTCATAGTAAAGATTTAACAAAAACTTTTGCAGACTCCTTAAAAAGTGTGAAGCCAAGCATGCTGGTATAACCCTAGCATTCTTAGAGGCTAAAACAAGAGTATGGTTAAGCCCAGCCTGGGCAATTTGGCAAGAGTCCTGATCTCAGAAAAAAAATTTTTTTTGAAGTCTGAAATTAGCTTAGTGTGAAGGCCTAAGTTCAGTCCTTTATACCCAAAAGTTTGAAAATAGGAACCCCAAAACTGAACCGGTTTCATTAACAGAAGAGTATTCATGGTGCATTATCTGCTTATAAGCAAATCTGGTAGGAGAAACCGACAAACCAAGCAAACCATAACTCTGGAGGTTAACACCTGCTCAAGAAGAGCCTCAGGCAGAGCCTCAGGAGGAATTAATACCAAAAAAGACTGTTATCACAGGAGATGATGGCTCTGTGTATCAGTGAAGATCTTCTTCCAAACTTTAGACATTCCTTGACCCTAGGTCATATTTAACTTTTATCTGGCCAGTAAGACCAGAGAGATAATAAAACTACTTTAGTTACAGTACCCTAAAATAGAAGATGGAGGTTTGCTCTGTGAAAGAGATAGAAATTCATGTCTGTGCTTGTGATTGATTATCTTTCATACTTGCTCTCCCTAAGGCACGAATACATCCACTTAATAATGATAAATTAATTTGTTTTCCATGTCTAGGGCATGTACAAACTACTTTATAATTGCTGCTGGTAATGACTTTGTCATCATAGTAGATTATGTGATGTTTTAAAATCTTTCCCTGCTATAGTAAAATACCTCTCCACAGCTTGTGCTATATCACTCTTCTGGGAGAATGAAGACTTTTTTTTTTTTTTTTTTTTTAGACAGGGTCTCACTTTGTAAAATGAGGACTTTTTTTATGCCTTCTCACCACTGCCTCCTGCGACTGTCCCTGTCTACTTTAGATTATGGAAAATGGTTTCCCTTAAAAGCTTCAAAAACTACTTTTTTTTCCTACTATAAGACTTTTTTTTTTCAAACTTCTTTATTTGGCATTTCTTATTTATCTTTATGAACTTGCTTTTATATCTGTTTTAGAAATCTTGGAATCTTTAATAGACTCTGAAAACCAAAATGACAATTCTTTAGTGCTTTGAGAGATTTAAAGTTCAAAGTAAATATGGGCCAGAGATTTAGCTCAGTGGTTCCAGCAAGTGCAAGGTCCTGAGTTCGATCCCCATAACCACATACAATGCTGGGTGTGGTGACTCACGCCTGTTATCCCAGCACTCGGGAGGCAAAGGCAGGAGGATTGCTGAGTTCCAGGCTTGCCTGGGCTACATAGTGAGCTGAGGGCCAGCCTGAACTACAAAGCAAGAACCTGTCTCAAAAAAAAAAAAAAAGTTCAAAGTAAATAAAAATGAAGTACACTGCAGATTGAGAGTAGGAAAGTGAATTGAGAACAGGCTCTATACTGTTTTTTATTCTGTAAGTCTTATAACTTTGGATCCTTTTGTTTAAAATCATTGTTCTATTTAAATAGTAATTTATAGCATTTTACAACCTCCAAGTTAATAGCGTATTTATCCTTTTCATTTCTTCAGCACATTTCCTTTGTCACCTCACTTTTATAGTTGATGCCAAGCTTCTCCTTCTAGAAGAAAGTGTAAGTTATCAGATGATGTATTAGTTTTTGCTATGTCAAAGCTAGGTACTTTATAGAGAAGTTTCTTTGGCTCATGATTCTAGTGGCTAGAAGGTCCAAATAACATGGACCTAGTGTCTTGTGAGGACCACCTGTCACAGCCTGGCAGAGAATCAGAAAAGGAACCAGTCACGTACAAAAAAGGGACTCAAAAGGAGGTCCTAGGCTCCTTATGGCAGGTGGTTCTCTTGAGAGTTAGGCTGATCCTCCAAGAACCCCCTTCATCTCTTCTTAGGGACCCTACCACTACCTCATTACCTCCCACTCCACCCTACCTCTTAAAGGTTCCAGCACCTCTTGTCAACATTAGTAGCATGTGAAAATTACGTACTGTATAACCATTGAATCTAAAACCTTTCTATATTCGTTGTAATTGTTCCCTCCCCCTTCCTAAGTGGGCTTCCTCCTATTTGGAGCCAGCTTAGACCTCACTGTCTTTCTAAGACTTGACACTTGGTGTTGTCCCTGTCTCCAGCAATGCTGACCTTTCACTCTGTCAGATTTGTCCCTTTAACATTAAAGTATGCTTAAACTTCCACCTTAAAATATGATTATAGTGGGGCTGGAGGGTTAGCTCAGTGGTTCCGGCGCCTGCCTCGCAAGCACAAGGTCCTGAGTTCGATCCCCGGTAACCACATACAGTGCTGGGCGTGGAGACTTACACCCACCAGCAATCAGCACCACATACCACAATGCCAGGCATGGTGGCTCACGCCTGTAATCCCACCACTCAGGAGGCAGAGACAGGAGGATTGCTGAGTTCGCGGCGGCTTGCCTGGGCACCATAGTGAGCTCAGGGCCAGCCTGAACTACAAAAGTGAGACCCTGTCTCAAAAAGCAAAAATAAAATAAAATAAAATAAAATAAATATGATTATAGTCCTAACCCTCCTTCTACTCCATGGTTAATACCACCAGGTGCTTACAAACCTCTGTATTCCCTTTTTTCCAGAATTTCTTGAATACAGTCATCTTTCAAATCCATAGGAATTTGGTTCTATGGCTTCCCCACAGATTCCAAAATTCAGGGATGCTGTGTGGTGTAAAAATGCCTTAGTATAATCTACACACATCCTCCTTTATATTATAAGTCATCTCTAGATAATTAGTCTTAATTACTTATACAGACTAAGTATCCCTTACCCTAAATGTTTGATATTTTAAATCTCTCCATTCAAATAGAACAGATTTCATAGCATTGCATCACTTTTCTAAGAGAATGAAGGCTTCCTTTACATGCCTCCTGACCATTGTTTTTTTTATTTTTTTGGAACATTTGCATAGTTTACCAGTTTAGCATTCATAAATCAAAAATTTCAGAGCATTTGAGATTTCATATTTTTCAGTTAGGATATAACACTTAATATTACCCGTGTGATAGTGGTTCCATAAGTTTATATCAACTGATGATAGCATAGGCATCTCAGTCTGTATAAGTATACTCTGATATTCATACAATAAAATTGCCTAATAATGCCTTTTTTAGGATATCCTATCATATTCAACATGAGACTGCAATAAAATGCTATGTAGATAGTTGTTATATGTTATCATTTAGAGAGTAATGACAAGAAACATCTACACATTAAGTGTAGTTTCTTAGAAGATATTTCAGTGTATAGCTGGTTAAATCTGAGGATATTGTACCTGCAGATCCAAAGCACTAGCTATGCTTCTTTATACTCACTGTCCGTCCCTTCCTTCACTGCCTACTCATATTTCAGTTCTTTTTTTTTTTTTTTTTTTTTGGTATCAGGTATTGAATTCAGGTCCTTGTGCTTCCAAGGTAGGCATGGTACCACTTGAACTAAATTCCCAGCCTATCAATTTTTTTTAATATAAATTCTACCCATTTCACCAAAAGTGTTTTTTCTGGGTCAGTAATAACTTCCTTATTTTATTGTTCAAGATAAGGAACATTTTGTAGTCCACTCTTTCCTTCTCAAAGCCGTCTCATCTTTTGTGCCATGACTGCACAGTCGTTATCACAGCAGCTGCACCCCGATCTACTCTGCCTTCACATGGAAACGTTCCTCAGAGGCGGGGCCTGGGCTTTGTGCTCTCCCACAGGATCCCATCTACTCCTGTGGTCTCAATTACTGTGTACATCCCAGCCACCGCATTCTCTCCCAGCCAAAGCCATTCTCTCCTGAATATTAGATGTACATATCCATTTGCCTCTTTCACACTTCCTCCTGAATGTCTCAGGGGCACTTCAAACTCAGCAGGTCTAAAAGGATTTATGTAGGGCTGGGGTTTAGCTCAGTGGTTCCAGTGTCTGCCTGGCAAGTGAAAGGTACCAAATTCGATCCCCAGCACCACATACCACAATGCCAGTCATGGTGGCTCATGCCTGTAATCTCAGCACTTGAGAGGCAGAGGCAGCAGGATTGCTGTGAGCTCGAGGCTACACTGTGGTATATAGTGAGTTCAGAGCCAGTCTGAACTACAAAGCAAGACCCTGTCTCAAAAAATAATAAAAAGGTTTATTTGTAATCCTTTTAACCAAACCTCTTCAACTCCATTATTCCCAGTGTTAGTAAGTAACTTAAGCCAGAAATGTTGGCCACATTCTTTATTCTTATTTCTTCTTTATTCACATGCCATCCTATATTCATTTACTTACTGAATCTGGTCATTCTGCCTCCTAACCTTTCAGGTCTTCCTCTTCCTCCCATTCCCACGGCCCAAGCCACTGTCAGTCATGCTGAGACAATTAAAGTAGCACCTTAGCTTGGCTCCTTTCCTGTCCCCTATTTCCTGAATCCATTGTTCATGACACAGCTGGTTGAAAGTTTTAACTCAGTCCTTCAGTGGTTTCTCATTTACTCACACTCAGCATTGTTTCACATGCCTATCGTGATCTGGTTCCACACTATCTTCCCAGCATTATTTCCCTGTCATTCTCCACGGTTCACTATGTCCCACTACCCAGGACTTCTTCAAATCTTGTAAGATACCAGACTGCTGCTCTCTGCTTCAGAGCTGTGACATCAGCTGATTTTACTGCCTGGAAAGCACTTCCTGTCCCGTTCAGACCTCAACATGAATGTCATATCGTCTTCCATGTCTTTCCTGGCTATCTTAAACGCAGCTGTTAAGAACTGTTATAACACTTGTCATTTCATAAAATTCAGAGCATTTGAAGATAACAGTTCACTGTCTGTCTGCCTTACTTTCAGCACTCGAAGGTGCTGAGGACCCAGCAGGCTAGCACAGGATCTGGCCTGTACTACCACACAGTTACTTACTGGGTGAGGGAATAAGCAAAGGAAGAAACTAAAGCACAGCGCTGGAGACACTGCTGTTCCCCTTCTTGGCTCCACCTACTTGGGGCTCCTAGTTTGAGTTATTCTCTTAGTTATTTTTTTCTCATGGCTGAGATAAGATACCTGACAGCCAAAGTTAAAGGAAGAAAGGTTTGTCCAGCTCACAGTTTGTAGAGATTTCAGCCTGTAGTTAGGCAGGGTGGCACGGCAAAGGGACATCACAGATGAGAAACAGTCTGTGGCAAGCAGAAGGCAGCAAAGGCACAAAGCACAAGGCAGCCCTGTTTCTCCAGCCCTTAGATTCCATCCTACACCCAGAGTGGAGCATCCTTAATCACACACTGTAGATACCACTACCTCCGAAAGGCCCCACCTATGACTACATGAGACTAGGGGGGAAATCTAAATAGAAGCTTACTTTAAATAGTGGTTCTCTCCTTCTTATAAACCATAGACTCTACCTCTGCGCCATTGTTATATTTCTATTAACTGTCCTTTTTTCTACCTAGTCCATACATACTTAGACATGAGGTACGTTTACTGTTTTCAAAACTAAACTTGCTTCTGAGTTTTCTCGTTCCTGCCTTCATTTGAAATCTCTCTTAGAAAGTTAGTTTTAATTAATCATTTAAGCCTTTTGATAAATGTGTCCAAAATAATTTACTTTTTAAAGCTCTTCTTAATTTGGTACCTAGGAAACGAGCTGCCTGCAAATCAGTGAATGGCTCCCACAAGTATAAAGGGAACTCCAAAGATGTCAAACCTCCAGACCTCTGGATCCATCATGAGAGACTGGAACTGAAACCCATCGACAAGTCTCCAGACCCAAACCCCATCATGACCGATACTCCCATTCCTCGCAACTCTCAAGACATCACACCAGTGGACAATTCCATGGACAGCAACATCCATCAAAGGCGGAATTCGTACAGAGGTACCATTCACAGCGCAGGTGTTTTCCCAAGTGTTGGAAGGCTATTTTCATTTCCACCTGTAAAGCGACCCGTAGAGGTTAGTTTTAAAGAAACATAAGTTACAAGATCCAGTCAACATTTGATGAAGAATAGTTACTTCTGACAGGGAGGAGATTCTGTCCCCATAAGGGAATCTAGATCTTTTTAAGTCTCTCATCAGGTTTCACTAAAGCATTTGAAACACTTACTACATTGCATTCTGTCCCTTCCATTGTGTATTCAGGTCATTCTTGGCTGGATGTTTTTACAAACCTTCCCCTTAACTTAGCAGGCACCATGGTGTTACCCACTCTCTCCATCACAATTCCTGCACTGCTCCAGTGCAGACATGCCTATTCTCTTTTGCATCATTTATGAATCCTGCATCCCTTCCTAGAAATGTTTTACTGCTGAGGCTACTCAGTGGCCAAAGGCACACACTTACAACCAACTTCCATATTTGGCATCTAGGGCATGAATCAGAGGACAGCATGTCTACACTAGCTGGAAGGCGGGGAATGAGACCAAAAATGATGATGCCCTTTGACTCTCAGCCACCCCAACGTAAGTAAAAGTTTCTCTTTTCCCCAGTTCTATCCCATCATGGTGGGGAAGAGCTATGAATGATCTCTGACTTCACTCAGTCCTAACACAAAATATAATCTGCTGAAGTTGTGACACCCTGAAGAAAGAACTATTCTAATAGTTTTTGTATTTTGAATATTGTTCTTCAGTAAATAAACTAAAAGGCTGATTTCTGAAGTCTCCTTATAATAGGAAAATACCTTTTCTCCCTGAAAGGGCACAGCACCTGCAGAGAGAAGGAGAAGCATCTTTGGAGACAGGCTGAGCCTGCTAGGTGTCACTAGATTCCTTAGGCTTCCTGACATGTGGTCGTTGCTAAAGAGTCCCTGTGAAACTTTTATTTATTCTTTTTGTTCTTGTTTGTTTGGTTTTTGTTTGGGGCTTTTTTTGAGACAGGGTCTCGCTTTGCAGTTCAGGCTGGCCCTGAGCTCACTATGTATCCCAGGCAAGCCTTGAACTCACAGCAATCCTCCTGCCTCTGCCTCCCGAGTGCTGGGATTACAGGCATGACCCACCACGCCCGGCACTGTGGTATATGATACCGGGGACCAAACTTGGCACCTTGTGCTTCCCAGGCAGATGCCAGAACCACTGAGCTAAATCCCCAGCCCAAAAACTTTTATTTTTCAAGTAGTGGAGTTTTTTTGTTACTTTAATGTGGAATTTTTGAAACTCAACTGATCAAACCTCTTTTCCCCCACACCTCCCAATACTAAGGATCAAACACAGAGCTGCTTTATTGTGAGCTATATCCCCAGGCCATTTTATTTTCCATTTTGAGACATGGTCTCTCTGAGTTACCCAGGCAAGGCTCAAACTTTTGATCCTCCAGCCTCAGCCTCCCACATTGTAGACATGTGCCATTGCACTTGGCTTTCGAGCCTCATTTTAATGAGCTAAAAAGATACTTAGCCGCCTTTAATAGTAGTTGAAATTCAGAATAACCTAAATATCACAATTAAAAATCAAACAGCAGCCAGGCATGGTGGCTCACGCCTGTAATCCTAGCACTCGGGAGGCAGAGGCAGGAGGATTGCTGAGTTCAAGGCTTGCCTGGGATACATAGTGAGCTCAGGGCCAGCCTGAACTACAAAGTGAGACCCTGTCTCCAAAAAAAAAAAAAAAAAATCAAACAGCAATGGTACAAACCAATTCTTTTCAAACTACTGTGTTCTCTCCTTGTCTCAGTTCTCAAGTTAAGAAGCCTTTTACACTAGTGGGCACTGTGGGGCTTTCAGTTACAGGAGTGCCCAGCCATCTCTCTGCCACCAGATGATGAGATTTAAATATTCATAGATACTTTGTACATACAGAGGTGCACTATGCCATCCTCCACATGGAACAATTCCTCTGTCCCTCCCTCTGTACCAATTGTACACATAAAGATGTATGCACATCCTTTGTGTCCTGTGCACAACAATTCACAAATATAGCAGGTATTAGGTTACAAAAAATCAACTTTGAAAGAAAAAGGGCATATTCTTATAGGTTTATGGCATTTAATTTCTAATAGATAAGTAGCGTATGCTTAGGAACTGTGATACAAAGATCTGGACTTGGAATTATGCAGGGAAAAACCAGGGTACCCCTCTTGTCCAGGTGTCCTGTATAGTGTCCCCAGGTTTAAAGGAACAAATGTTCAGAAAGAATAAATTAATCCATTCTATCTTTTTTTGACTCACAAGAAGATTGTATTTTGACTACTTACTCTGTTTTGTATATGATCTCAATTCCTACCTGAGCAGTCTTATTTTTAAATGTTAAATTAACTGTCTCTATTTCTAGGTTCCTTTTAAATGTATTAAATAAAAAAGATACGTGATGCCAGTTGACATCATTCTGTTTTTGGTTTTTGTTTTGTTTTTTTGAGCATGGACAAATATCCAATATATATTTTGCACCTCAATAGTTAGGGGGTAAATGGAACCTTTTATTCAAGAATTTAAAATGAGGTTAAATCCTAAGACAAACACATTTGTACCCAGACACATATGTGAACTTCAGGCTTTGAGAGCTCTTTTTCAGAATCCACATGGCTAATGTCTTTTTTCACAAGCTGGGCTTCCGTGAATTCTGAGTCTTGGGTTGAGGCTGGAGCTATGCACCTCACTATCCACCTACACTGGTCTGCAAAACTAGGCCAGTACTAGGAAGGGCTTGTTCTCATCAGGGTGGGTCCAACCCTCATAGAACTATTGAGTTCAGATCCAGCTAACAGCTATTGCTGCTTACTGTAATCTAGATAGGTGTGTTCATAGTTCACTTTTATTATTTGGCAACATTAGAAATGCCTTTAAAAAAAATGTATTCTATTTTTCTTTTGTGAATGTCCACTATACCTCAAAAACCTTCAGAACTTGTGGATCAAAATCAGGAGGTTTATTCCCTCATTACAGCTAAATTTTGGAAAAGGCTCATTCTTCAGCATCTCAAAACTATGAGAACCCTCCTCAGCCAGCTCTTCTGGATTCTGTTTATTCCCATGGCTCTCCTGGAGCCTTCTGGCTCCTGAGAACAACCCAGGAGGTAAAGCCAGCCCGTTTTGTTGCCTAGGCTTGAGCAAGAGAGGAGCAGTTGGCTATGCCACTTCCTTGTTTGCCTGTGGTCAGGACAGGAGATAGCTAGATAATAAATTGATATATTTCATTGTCTTGGGTTTCTCTTCACCAAATGGTTAATGACCCCACAAAGATCTAGGGGTCTGTGATGACAGAAGACATTTTACCAGCTCCAAAAGGGCTACAGAGGACTTCACAAAATGTTTACTATACAGTTTCGTGAAGTCCTTGCTTACATGGGAAAAGAAGATTCCCTTTATTCCTAGTCTACCCTGACTATTTGGTATAGAAGGGGGAGTTGAGAGTTAGTAATCTTTATCTTAGATATTCATTCTCTGCAACTGTTCTAAGAAAATTTTATTCCCACACTGGCCTTCTAATTTTTCTTTGTTTATATCTTACAAGTTGAACATGAAGCACCATAAAAAGGCTTTGTAGAAAGTTGGATGTAGGGCTGGAGATTTAGCTCAGTGGTCCGGCGCCTGCCTAGCAAGCACAGGGTCCTGAGTTCGATCTGGTAACCACATACAACAGTGCTGGGTGTGATGACTCACACCCACCAGCAATCAGCACCACATACCACAATGCCGGGTGTGGTGGCTCACGCCTGTAATCTCAGCACTCAGGAGGCAGAGGCAGGAGGACTGCTGAGTTGAAGGCTTGCTTGGGCTACATAGTGAGCTCAGGGCCAGCCTGAACTACAAAGCAAAACTCTGTCTCCAAGAAAAAAAAGAAAGTTGAAGTAGAATCTCCATGTGGAACTAAATGCAGTAAATTGAATTCTTTGCCAGTATGAGAATAAAGAGGAAATTAGAAAAGGTGCATTTAAATGGTGATGGGTGTGGCTGAAGAAATAGTGCCATAAGCCTATAGTTCATGCTTTCAGTACTAGATTGGACCAGTAAAGTTTCCTTTGCATTCCTTCTAAGATATGAAAACTACTTAAAGAGATCCTCATGTAGTAATACCCATTTCAGCAAATGAGAAAAGACAGTGAATTAGAGCTTTACTCAAAGGAGAAGGAAAAAAGACTGCAGTACCTTCAGCAGGACCGCCCCCCAGGGCCCAAATCTCTGTTTACTTATGGATTACATTTTTTGACATTCAAATAGATATTTTTAACAACTCGTGTAATCCATGTTTATAATAGAATTGGAAAATATTGATAACACAAAAATATTTTTTTAATCCTGACCACTCTTCCCTGCAGCATTGCTTTCATTGTTAACATTTTAGTACATATCCCTTGGCCTTTTTTTCTGTACATACATAGGTACATGCCTAGGAGTGCATTCATTTGTTAAAACAAAAGTAAAAATACAATTGACTGATTGTCCAAATCCAGTCATCTGCAATAAAAAGCCAAGAGGGTGACGGCTTATTGTATGGGTGGTGGGAAGGGGGTGACTTGGCTCTTAAACTGTGGTTTGTGTGTGTCTGTACAAGCATGTTAAGCATTTCTCTGTCTTGTGTTCATCCACAGCTGTGATTAGTGCCCATCCCATCCATTCCCTCGATAACCCTCATCATCATTTCCACTCCAGCAGCCTCGCTTCTCCAGCTCGCAGTCATCTCTACCACCCGGGCAGCCCATGGCCCATTGGCACATCTATGTCCCTTTCAGACAGGGCCAATTCCACAGGTGAGAGATGAGGCTTGAGCCCAATGGAAAGCACTCCAAAAGTTGGCAAGCAGAAATGGGGAAGGACTTGCCCTACTTAAAATTTCTCAATGTTGTATAGTTATTGTAACATTGCTGTGATGGATTGAGTTTGTTTCTGTGAAATCTACCCCATTGTTCTCCCTAAGTTTTGTTCAATGATGAATTTCATTTTAGTAAAAACAGTAATAAATCCCATAAGCCTCTCTTATTCTATAAAACTTGCATCATATTAGTCCCTTTTTTCTAACTTTTTTATTTTTTTTAAGCCTCCAATTTGAAAAGAAACTCATCCTGGCTGCTCTTCTGATACAAGTGGTTGCCTTTGCCTGGCACTCACCTTAACATTGGGGGAGTACCATAAGGTGCTGGTTACTTTTCCATGAACCAAAGTAAAAATACATCCAGGGGCAGTAGGGCCACCAGCCACATTAAGATTGTATGTCTGATAAACTTCAAATTGCCCAATGGATCATGCAAATGAGGAAGGGATGCCCATCTCTGAAAAACAGAAAATTAACAACAATTTATAGTGTATCTAAAGAAATATATTGCCAAATATCTTAAATAGCATTATCAAGCAGTTTTAAGAAATGAAGTAAAAGGTCTGGAGAGTTAGCTCAGTGGTTCCGGCGCCTGCTTCACAAGCGCAAGGTCCTAAGTTCAATCCCCGGTAACCACATACAATGTTGAACATGGAGTCTCACACCCACCAATAATCAATACTGCATACCACAGTGCTGGGCGTGGTGGCTCACACCTGTAATCCCAGCACTCGGGAGGCAGAGGCAGGAGGATTGCTGAGTTCAAAGTTTGCCTGGGCTACATAGTGAGCTCAGAGCCAGCCTGAATACAAAGTGAGACCCTGTCTCAAAAAGAAAAAAAAAAAAATGAAATAAAAGGATAGGAAACAATAAATATTATTGTCCCTCATTAATTACAAGTTAATTTCTATCTTTCAGTTATAAACTGCAAATCTAGCTGGCTGCTGTGGCTCACGCTTGTAATCCCAGCACTCAGGAGGCAGAGACAGGAGGACTGCTGAGTTCAAGGCTTGCCTGGGCTACATAGTGAGCTCAGAGCCAGCCTGAACTACAAAGCGAGACCCTGTCTCAAAAAAAAAAAAAAAAAAAACTGCAAATCTAGTAGCTGCTTACATATACAGGATACTGTTTGTTCATCACCTGAACCTCCTCTCCCCTATTAATAGTTATTGGTATTGCTGATTCTGGAAAACAAGGAAATCTCTAGAACCCCAAAACGTCAGGCCTGGAAGTGTAGATTGCCAATAACATACTCTTCTCCTTAAGTTTTCAGCAATTATAAATATACCCAAAAGATCAAATTAAGATCAAAGCTTTATTGGGCCGGAGGGTTAGCTCAGTGGTTCCAGCACCTGCCTCGCAAGCGCAAGGTTCTGAGTTCGATCCCCGGTAACCACATACAATGCTGGGTGTGGAGACTCACGCCCACCAACAATACCGCATACACAGTGCCGGGCGTGGTGGCTCACGCCTGTAATCCCAGCACTCAGGAGGCAGAGACAGGAGGATTGCTGAGTTAGAGGCTTGCCTGGGCTACATAGTGAGCTCAGAGCCAGCCTGAACTACAAAGCGAGACTCTGTCTCAAAAAAAAAAGAAAGATCAAAGCTTTATTAAGGGATGCCTAAAAACAATGTTATCAGCTTCCAAAGCTGTTACCTGGTTTGGAGAATGCCACTTGAACCTATGTCTAAACTTGGCCTTTCTCTGTCCCTCCAAATCCAGTTTTGGGGTTCTGCTTCAAGGAAAAGATAAGAGTTTCTCCAGCCAGCTGCATAGACATAATCTCATGGATGTACTCTCCAATAGAGCAAAGTACCAGACAAAGCCCTCCAGACTTGTTCTGAGAAAGGTTTTTTTGACCCAACCATGCTTCTCCATTCTCACCTAGAATGTGGGTCTGCCTTAGTGAGTGGCAGTCTCCACTCAGATAAGCCTCCTTTCTGGCTCTTCCTTGACTAGGAAGGGGTTGGGCACTGACGAGAGATGTGGTCCCCAGCCCTTACCCAAATGTTGTAATGTTGGAGAAAGTTCCTTTCTGTATGGACTGATGTTAGAAAGTACAGAGACAAAGCACTGGTTTGTATCTACAAAAGATCCTTTGCTTTAATGACTGGAGAGGATTAAAGAAGGTAAAACTGATAGATTTACTGGACATTGATTTGAAAATTGTCTAGAAGTGGTGTAGGTTCTCTTACTGTTGTATTTTCCCAAGCACTTGTGTCTCTAGAGCTTAATGCCACCACAGCCCTGAATATGGGGGCTGAGCAGGATTCAAGTGGTGAGCGCCCCATTCTGGGAGCATTTACACTTAACAAAGGAAGAGAACTTGCCATTTGTCTGAATACTTGACAGCTGTGAACTTTGTGTGTTTAAAATTCTTGAGAGGTAAGTGAGGATTTAGGCCTCTTGGCAAAGTCAAAATTTTAGTCACAGCCTGGTCTGAATAGGCCAGTAGTGCTGCAGTGTCAGGGAGCAGTCCTCGCAGAGAAGGGATCATGCCTGGTGCCCCCTGGAGTTAAATAAGGCAGCCCTAGTCAGTGGCAGCAGCCAGGGCTCAGACCCATGCAGACAACTCCATCGTCCTTTATTACTTTTCCCGCCATCTCTCAGTTAAGGCAGTCAGGGTAGGCCTGTGTGCTCAGAGCCGACCCGCCTTGTCTGCCAGATGTGTTTAGGACTTGAGCCCATTCTCGTCCCTTCTCTGCCCTGCTTCTTTCATAGCCATCTCCCACTTGAATCACACGAGACGATTATCAGCCTCAGCCCCACCATGGTGGTAGCTGCTTGGGCAAGCTAAGTGCTGTGCTGAGCACACACCTTTAGAAGGTGAGAAGTAACCTAGTCCCAGAGCATTATTATTACAGCCAGACCCACTTAGAAGGGCATGTTGGTCCCTCATCGCTGGCTCCTCAGAACCCAAGGGAACAGGTTCGGCACTGCCTCACAAGGGAAACAAGTAAGTTTCCACAAATTGCTCATGAAGCATTACTTCTGAGGCTGAGGACTCCATGAATCAGAAGAGACCTTCAAGCAGCCTGGTGTAGGCTCTTGCAGCCTCTGTTCCAGAGTATGGTGGTCTGTCCTGCTCACATTGTTCAAATCTTCCTTGGAGGTCCCTGGCCTTAGTACTGCTTCTACTCTGCAGTGGGAGGATTTGCAGGGAAACGCAGTAACTGTGTGGTGCCTCTAAGCTTGAGTGTGCGAGTCAGTGCACAGGTATTCATATTCTGCCTGCTGGTCTGTGTCCAGGGGTAACTTGCTCACTTCCCTTGCTGGTGTCTTCTGAGTTATTCTGAGGTGGGAATGGCCTGATGAATGTAAAGTACGAGCTCATGCCCGATGTTGAGTCAGCACTCCAAAATCTACAAAGAAAAAAATTTTTTTCAGTTGTTCAGGCACTGTGTGCAACTCTTCATACATCTCATGCAATCTTCAATAGATTATGTGTTATTCTCCATTTTGTAGAGGAAGAAATTAAAACCCAGAGATTTGGTGGCTTTGCCAGGTTCAGCCAGCTAGTGTACCCAGACTGGAATGCAGATATGTCTGACACCAGAGCCACTGCTCCTCCTGCCCATCATGCTGCTTTCAGATAGCTCTGTCCTCTCTTCACATGTTTGTGATTGTTACCAAATTCTTCCCTTCTCTAGGCTCACCTCCATTATTTTTCTTTGTCTGGGCCAAGACACCTTTCATTTGGCATGACCTTAGAGCTGTTTGCAAACCTCTCACATCGGTGTCTAGGCCTCTCTTGAGCTGTGAGTCTTTTGCTCTGGGAAGGCCAAGGCCAGTCTCAGTCCCAGTGGGCGTGTAGAACCTATGACATTGGCCTCCCCTGCAGTAACCACCAGGCCTTCCCAGAGGAGCTGACTCCTGTCAGTACTCAGCCAGCCTTAGTGACCAGACATGACTGTCTGTGAAATAGTCAGTGAGTAAAATTTTATTTTTTCTTTTACATTTATTTATAACTTACTGGACAATAGTCCCAGGAATCTTTGTATGTGCTTCATAATAAGTATTGAGGAAAACTGTAAATCTAAAATTGTGACCACTTAGCTGTGTAGGTGAAAAAATGGAAATAGTTGTTGAGAATTGTTGGGACTCTTAGATTAGTCTGTTCTTAATCCTCATAGTAGTGGAGTCCATGTTTCCTTAGAGTAGCGCCAATCCCAACTACTGGTTTAAGAATCCCTAGAAGTAGCCAAAACTCTACAAATGTTTAAAAGAAATACTAACATTTCTGCTTTCTTGCTGTAGAATCCATTCGAAACACCCCCAGCACCGACACCATGCCAGCCTCCTCATCTCAAACATGCTGTACTGACCATCAGGATCCTGAAGGTGCTACCAGCTCCTCCTACTTGGCCAGCTCTCAAGAGGAAGATTCAGGCCAGAGTCTTCCCACAGCCCACGTTCGCCCTTCACACCCGTTGAAGAGCTTCGCGGTGCCAGCAGTTCCACCCCCAGGGCCCCCCACCTATGATCCTGCATTGCCAAGCACACCATTACTGTCCCAGCAAGGTAAGTGAAGAGAGCAGCAACCTTTGGTTCAGGCTCGGGACAAAAGTCACCCACTTTGAAGAATAACAAAGCATGTATCCTCCGCGCTTTTCCAGCAGTTTAGAGTAAGAGTGGGTCATTGTCCCACATTGATTGCATGGCCTCTTCCTCCTTTGGGAGTAAGTACAAACCGGGGAGAGTCATGTTTTGGGGAGCAAGGACTGATCTTTTGAGTTACGCTTTACATGCACAGTCCTTGGAGATAAAATGGGGTGGCATGGGTGTGCACAATAGATACAGTCTGCCCAGCCCCCTGGGATCACTTCACTCCATGAGATGCCAACAGCTAGATAAGGATCAGGGAGGCCATGACTTGAAACCAGAAGGAGCCTTGTGACAGGTGAAGAGCCCTACAGAAGGGAAGTCACGTAGGATCACAGACCATGGTTTCTTTTTTCCATGCTCTTTGCTATCATTGTTGTGATGGTTTGTTTCAGTCTAAGTTTGTAATTCTTAAACTTTCTGGTCTCAGGACCTCTTTATATCTTAAAAGCTACCAAGAACACAAAAGAACTTTCCTTCACATGGATTATGTCTGTCAGCATTTACCATATTAGAAATAAAACTGAAAAACTTCTGAAACTTCTCATTAATTTATTTAAAATAGCAATAACATGTAAGATAAATAGCATATTTTGTGAAAAATAACTTTTTCAAAAAATACATTGAGAAGAGTATTATATTTTCCAAGTATCTTAAAGTCTGGCTCAATAGAAGACAGCTGGATTCTTCTCATCTGCTTCTTCATTCAGGCTGTTGCAGTGTTGTTTTGTTGAATAACAAGAAGAAAATCTGGCCTCCCAAATACATAGTTGGCAAAAAGGAGGAGTATTTGGTTTTTTTTTTTTGAGACAGAGTCTAGCTTTGTAGTTCAGGCTGGCCCTGAGCTCACTATGTAGCCCAGGCAAGCCGCTGCGAACTCAGCAATCCTCCTGCCTCTGCCTCCCGAGTGCTGGGATTACAGGCGTGAGCCACCACATCCGGGTCTGTGGTATGTGGTATTGACTGGTGGGTGTGAGTCACCACACCCAGCATTCTATGTGGTTACCGGGATCGAACTCAGGACCTAGCACTTGTGAGGCAGGTGCTGGAACCACTGAGCTAAATCTCCAGCCCAAGAGAAGTAAGTATTTTTATAACCTCTTGAGATACTTGTGGATATTTTTGTTTTTGTTATTACTATAGCAAAACTCAACAAGTTGTCGTTTCCTAAAGCTTTATTGATAGTATAGAATCTGACACCATACCCGTAAACTCTTCCTAGTTTGTTCCATTAGAATCCTTTGGTCCATCTTGTATTTTTGAATGTGTAACATTGAAATGTACCACATACTAGTTGGAAAAACTTCGTTCACTGACTTAGACAATCCTTCAAATATTGATACATTTCATTATTCAGAATCTAAAAGTACATTCACTAAAATCACCAAAGAGTATAAGCATTGAGCTGTCAGCCCCAGGATATTTTTCAAGATTATGATTTTCAGTTAAAACCTGAATTTTATACAATAAATACTGTCCATTATTTTCCCTGACTTGGTAGGCTGACTCAATTTCTAGAAAATGTCCAAAGGGCCCATTTGTATATGTGCTGCCGAAGCGAGCACGCAAAGGGCCCATTTGTTGGTCTTTGAAAAAGTGTTCCATGATAAGAGCTACAGTTCAACTTGCAATCCATCTGTCACCAGTCCCTTTCTTTTTTTTTTTTTTTTTTTGCTTTTTGAGACAGGGTCTCGCTTTGTAGTTCAGGCTGGCCCTGAGCTCACTATGGTGCCCAGGCAAGCCGCCGCAAACTCAGCAATCCTCCTGTCTCTGCCTCCCGAGTGCTGGGATTACAGGCATGAGCCACCACGTCCGGCATTGTGGCAGGCAGTGTTGGTTGTTGGTGGGCGTGAGTCTCCACGCCCAGCATTCTATGTGGTCACCGGGGATCGAACTCAGGACCTTGCGCTTGCGAGGCAGGCACCAGAACCACTGAGCTAACCCTCCGGCCCACCAGTCCCTTTCTTTAAGATAGCATCACGTATGGTACACATTTTCTGCATTTGTTCCATTTTGTTACATGCATTATTTAAAAGATGTGAAATCAGAGGTTAAGCTGTAATAAAATAAAGAATTATCACTAATTAAGGAAGGTCTAAGTGAAACAGGTTTGTAGCTGCACATACCTCTCATCTGGTGCCTCTGCCTTAATTTGTGCTAAGGCTCTTAAGTCATTTTCCATCCTGCTGCTTTTGTGCCTGTGGTGCAGAGGTAACAAATGCGCTCTTAGTGGTATTGTGAAGAGAATCTTGGCCTCCAAGACATTCTGCAAGAAGTCCATGGCGGGGCCATCACACTTTGAGAACCACTAGACTGTGTAGTTAGTTTTCTCAAGCCAGCGGACTGTTTTCTGTGCCTTCATGAATGCCATGCTGCCACCCTTCTTCCATCTTGTTCCTGTAACATATCAGAGCAGGATCTCTGCAGTGGGCCTGAGTGCACCCTTTATCCCAAAGCAGCCTTTGGACCTTGGGTGCCTTCATAAGGTCTGAGGTGCCACCTCAGCCACGCCTGACATACCTTTTCTGCTTCAGCTCTGAACCATCACATTCACTCAGTGAAGACAGCCTCCATCGGGACTTTAGGAAGGAGCCGGCCTCCTATGCCAGTGGTTGTTCCCAGTGCCCCTGAAGTGCAGGAGACCACAAGGATGCTGGAAGACTCTGAGAGTGTAAGTTCACAAGGCCAGTAAGCCAACTAGGTTGTGTAGGCACATGAGCCAGGGCCTGAGAGCGTGCTGGTCAAGCTGACAGCCTGTATCCCCAGGCATCAGCACCCAGAGCAGTGACGCTAATTCACTAATTTGTGCAGCAGATGTGTTTTGAGCATGTCCTCTGAGCTAGAAACATTCTGAAGGGTTCTCTCTTCTGCTATTCTGGCATGCCTGCAGTTAGCTCACATCAGCCCAGTCTTCCTCCCTATTCCTTCCCTTCTTTCTGCTCCTTCTTGCTTTGAACCATGTACATGTTCCTCCATCCCTCAGTTCTGCTCTGTGCCTTTTTCCAAGCAGGATGCTGGAGGATAAGGTGCTTGAGAGGTCAGTCTCTAAATAAATTCACCTGGCCTCTCCCTGATTTTTTACTCTCAACTCCTGATAAGTGTGCCTGTCTCTTCATTCCCAGGTTCTAGATTCTCTAAAAGGAAAGCTTGGGCCCAGAGATGCAAGGACATACTAACTCTCTTGACTGTGGCAGAAACGTAGGAGGAGCAAGTAACCAACCAGGCTTCTACTTTGTGAGGTCCTTTTGACCTGGGGAGTATCGGGAGAAAGGCACTTTGTGTGTCAGAGAGTGACGTCTCAGTAGCCTTGGGTACGTCCCTGCTACCTACAACTCTTCCAAGCCAGCCTAAGTCTCTCTAGACCATTCTTTTAGAGCAGGGTTCCCACTGACCACTTAGGTTCTGACCCCGTCTGGGCTTTCCCTCCTAGACAGCTTCACAGGTCCCGGCCATTAACCAGGGTTCTCCTGTTCACAGAGTTATGAACCAGATGAGCTGACCAAAGAGATGGCCCACCTGGAAGGACTAATGAAGGACCTAAATGCCATCACAACAGCATGACGACCTTCACCAAGACACAGCTCTAGTCCTGAATCTAGAAGTCTTGGAACTTAGCCTTGAAAGCGAGGAATTAATTGTACAGAGTACGAGAGGACAGCATTTGAGAACACAGTCAGCCAGCCAGCACCTCTGCGTGAGGATGGCTCGTGGTCAGCCTGGAAGACACCCACGTTGAGGCAGCTCCCCTTTGCCTGCTGACACCCCGCAGGACTGGGCACCATGGGCCAAAAATTCTGCGTCCAGGAAAGAGGCGAGACGTGCAACCTGCATTTCACTTTGCGGTCAGGCTGTGTCTTTGTGCTGCGACTGCATCACCTTATGGAGTATAGACATTGGCATTTATGTATAATTTTATTTGTGTCCTATTTTATTTTACCCTAAAAAAAAAAAAACTATCAAAAACCAAGGAAGTCCATGGTGTTCTCCACAAGTGGTTGACATTTGGCTGTTTGTTCTACAGAAAGTCATTGACAGTGTGGGTTGTTCCAGGGGTTGGCTTGTTTTGGGTTTTGTTTTTATGTTTTAATTCCGAGATATTGCATCCTCTACCACCTGTTAATCCATCATTTGAGGGGGAGGAAATGTTGCATTGCTGTTTGTAAGCGTTTTTATTATTTTTTATTATAATTATTAAAGGCCTGACTTTCTCCTCTCATCACTGTGAGATTACAGATCTATTTGAATGAAATGTAACATTGAAAAGACTTGTTTGTTGCTTTCTGTGCAGATTCAGTATTGGGGTGGGGACTGGGGGTTGGGAAGAGGAAATGGAGGGGCTGCTGAGGTCCTATGAATGTTTCAGTCATTGTACTTTCTTTCAGAAGCCTGCAGAGAATGGAAGCATCTTTATTGTCCTTTCCCGGCATGTCCATCTTATTGTCACTACATTGCAACTGGAATTTTGTTTGAATCTGGTTAAAAATTCTTCTGTGCAATAGGTGGGTTTGAGGATGTAGCCCTGAGACTTTGTCATATCCTGGTGGCAATGTCCAAGGTGCAGGAGGGTGCCGAGCAGAACATGAGCCTGGCTCTGTCCCTGGGAGTCAGAAAGCACACTCTGTTGCTGCTGGCAGTCGTCCCCTTTGGAGAGGTGCGACGTTGAGGAAGGCCCTTTGCCTCCTGCTCTGGTGCCTGTCCTTGGCCAGGCTGGCTCTCACTTCCACATGGCAGAGCCCCATCAGAAAAAGTGTGTGAAAGAGGTGAGGCGGGGGCTACAGCACCTGTCAGGCTTCTCCACATCTCTCTGCACGTAGTTCTTCAAGTGGCAGCACAGGAAAGGCAGCAGGGGCCGCTGCCCCGCCCTGCTAGCAGCTTGCCAAACCCCAGGCAGAATGAGGTGGTGAGAAGGTTGAGGTACACCGAGGGCTCGGCCACATGCAGACCCCTTGCCTTTGCAGGGTTCTTGTGGTCTTTTTTTTCTTGAAAAGGTAAGGAGCTAAGACGTGTGGTGGTTTTTAAATTTTTAATATTAAGACAGTATTGAAAAATACAGGACTGACCCTCGGGCATCTTCTACTCCCCAGGAGACAGTGTGGGGTTGTGAGGAGACAAACGGGGCCTGGGTTCTTAGCTAACAAAACTGCCAAGACCGCCCGCAGGTGATCCCACCCACATGTCCATCCACCCCCACACTCCCAGCCCTCCCAAGCTCCCCAAGGCTGCAGCCAGGACCCCTGCCTCTGAACATGAGTTACGTCTCCCTTCTCATGTGTTAGCACACATTTGTTTTTCTGCGACGTAAACTCTTGCATTTTCAGTGTGGGGGTCACATAGAGCGCAGTGCTAGAACTGCTGCCATGCTGGCCGGCAGCAGCGTGTTACCAGGCTGGCAGGGCTCTGTAAAACCAGCCCTTACCATCTGATGCTGAAAAGAGCAGTCAGAGCACCCCGGCCAGCAGGAGGGCTAGATGTCCTGAGAAACTGTCTTACATTTTGCCCAAAGAACATGCTCAGTATTTAGGGCATTCCCTCCCATGACCCCTGACACTTGTGTTACCTCAGGGCCTCGGTACCTGGATACTGCCACAGAATTGGGGGTGGGGGGTGGGGGAGGGACATATTTTTAAATAAAAGAACTGTTCAAAGTTGGGATTTTTTTAAAAATTAAGAAAAAGGAAAGCTATTCTGTATTGTACCTTTTCACAGTTAAATACATTTTCTTACATTTTCCTGTGATTTTTGAAACTAAACCATTGTGTGTCTTGTCATGTCCTAGTTGAGCACTCAGCAGCTTCCTTCGGGAAGATCTGGAACAAATGTGTCTTTGCCTTGCCTGCTGGAGGGGCCTGGAGGACTGCTGGGACTGGGTTCTGTACACACTTGTTTGGCCTTTTCTGTAGTTGATGCTGTAAACTCTATGGCTTTTTAAAGATTTTTTTTCATGTTTTTATTTAGTATTGGAAATCCAATACACTTTTTTAATCCAATCGAATTCTGGTCTGGTCAAAGAGTTATTTTCCTTTGTCCTTAAAACAACTTTGGGGCCCTCTTGTTCCCAGTTTAATTGGTGTTCCTCTTACTCTCGAAACTAGTAAGTCACTGGGCTGGGGATTTAGCTCAGCACTTCTGGTGCCTGCCTCACAAGCACAAGGTCCCAAGGTGGATCTCTGCCACCAAAAAAAAAAAAAAAAATACCATGAAGTCACTAGTTTTAAGGGGGCCCATGGAGGAGTGGCAGGAGCCAGAAGTCTGACCATCTGCTAACCTCAAAGATGAGTTCTATCCCTGCCCGTACCCCGACTGTTGCTGCCCTACAGAGACTGAGTACCCAGAGGAATGACAGAGCACCTGCTACACAGCTCACTGTGTCACATGGGGCTGGCCTTCCCACACCTGGCCCACCACCCTCAGATGCCTGTTAACAGGGGCAGCGGTTCCAGGGAGGCCAGGCATTTGCCAGGCTGCGTCAGCCCCTTGCTGCCTTCAGTTGGTGAGATTCCTTGTGATGGCCCAAATGGAAGGGCCACAGGTACCCTGAGCCCGCCAGAGACAGGATACATACAGACTGCAGTGTCCCTCTGGCCAAGTGTTGTGTCTGCCCTGCTGTTTGCTTGTACCTCAGGAAACCCAGATCCATTGGCAGTACCCTCTTGGCCCTAGAATGAAGTCTGACATCCCAGAGTTCAAAGTCTGCTTGTTTCCCATGGCCTCCATGTCTGAACTCAAGCCACCTGATATATCTGCTTCTCTAACCACAAAAGGCTACTTGGGAGACCCTGTCTGCACAGGGATGCCCTCTCCACTGCCACTCAGGTGTGCTACCCTTTTATATCCCTAGGTGGAGCTCATAGCACATTTTGCTCTGAGTTTTTCCAACTTGCCTACAGGTTCCATGGGGGCAAACAAATTTTCTGAACACTTAATGCTGCAAACAGGGTCTGACAATAGAAGATGCTTGTCTCTTGGATGAGCAGACAAAATCCTGAAGGCTTGTGACCGGAGCATTATTTAAGGCTTCCCCACAAATCTCTGCCTTTCCAGGGATCCCAGTCAGTCCCTAGGGTTCGGTGTCAGGACCTCCCATTTCAGTAGCTGTGGCCCTTTGGCGTCCTGCTGTGAACTTGAAAGACATCAACTTACCTTCCTGACAGGGACTATGAACTGATGCTGATGGTGCAGCTCACTTGGAACTCCATCAAGGATGTCCTCCAGATGGTACTGAGATGAACAATTTGGACAAAGAAGAAGAAACACCGCCCCTTCTGGTCTCAGCCACCTTCCTCCAGGCATAGGAAGCGCCGTCAGGGGAAGAGAGCAGTTCACAAGTCACCAGATGGGTGGTCTGGGTGGTCATGGGGGTGCAGGTGGGACATGGACGAGCAGGGAAGCACAGTGGGGTCACTCCTGAGAGAAAAGGACCCTAGACCTTAGGTTCCTGACTCAACCTTGGCTTTCCAGTTACTAAAGTGGGTGAGCACTGGGGGTGTTTCAAAAAGAAGTAAGACAGAACAGTAGAAGGAGATAATATTTTTAATTTTACATGGTAAATAATGCTGAAGAAAACTACCATGAAACCTGGTGGGTAATTGATGATCTTGCCAAGTAACCTCTTACTCAACTAGGAATTTGCTGGATTTGGGAAGCGAAAGAGGAACCTAGACCTGAACTTGGAGCGCTTGCTAAACTTGAGAGAATTTGAATTTTTCTAGAATTGAGGATGGGGGCGTTTGGCAACTAGTATCATCAAGATGGTAAGAGCAAGTGGCTATCTTAAGTATCCCAAGGAACTTTTCAAGTGAAGATGTCAAAAAAGAGGTCTCGGAGCCGGAGATTTAGCCCAGTGGTTCCAGCACCTGCCTAGCAAGTGCAAGGTCCCTGGTTCGATCCCCGGTAACCACATACAACAATGCGTGGTGGCTCACGCCTGTCATCCCAGCACTCAGGAGGCAGAAACAGGAGGATTGCCGAGTTCGAGGCTGGCCTGGGCTACATAGTGAGCTCAGGGCCAGCCTGAACTACAAAGCGAGACCCTGTCTCAAAAAAGAAAAAAATAAAAGGTCTCAGAGATGGTTTAATGTTGTTTGCGCATCTATAAAGTAGAGCCCTTGAATCCTCCAAACCTCACGTAACACCTGTCACATGCGCACAGACTTACGTGAGCTCCAGGTCCCTCCCAAATGGAGAAGAGAGCCTCTGGCCAGTGCTGCGGACAGTTAATGCCCTTGGCATGGTGCCGTAATCCATAAACTGACTTGGTTACTGAAGTGACCAAAAGCTGAATTGGAGAATCCAGGGGGCAAAGGAAAGGATGTGAGACCTTTCACAGGTTAAGAAATGGGGGCTGCAGTCAGCAGTCTCCGGATTCTAAAAGGTATTTGTGCCTGGACTGTTGGTCTGCTCCCCTCCTCCCCCCCCCATCATCGTGGAGCACACTCCCATCCCCTTGTGGCCCAGCGTCTGCCCCTCATTACGACTTTCTCTCTGCTAGAGGGCCGGCCTGGGAGCCTCTCTAAGCTCTCCCCTCAACACCACAGCACACTGCTCAGCAAACCTTCCTGCTCCACTGTGGAAATGTTATCTCCTCCTGGGTGAGGACCCCCTAAAGGTCTTCCTGCCTCTGTCTCCTGACAAGCCCACAACAGTCCTCCACATGGCTGTGCAGATGCCTTTTCTTAATTCAAATCCCCAGTCTGCCCACTGCTCACTGTCATGCGATAGTCCCCTCACCTTCAGAATGGAGTTCAGCTCGGCCCTGTTACCTGCTTCCCTTTTACTTCCCGCTGCACCTGCTCCTTTACCTCACTTAGGCCTTGCAGTAGAAAGCTGCTTGCTCTTGCACAATCAGCTATCATGTCTGGTCTTTGTACTGTTTCCTGTGTCCCACGTTTTCTACCAATCCTCTTGCCTTACCACTGCCTTTCTCTGCTAGGACATATCTTTTATCTATAGAGCTCCAGTCCTCTCCCTGATCATTCCTTTTTTTTGCCTTGAACTCACTATGTAGTCCAGGCTGGTGACCTTCCTGCTTCAATTTCCCAAGTGCGCCACCACACCCAGCATCCCTGGTCATTTGTGTTCATATTTCTGTTTCCTCCAATACACTGACCTCCTTAAGGAAAGGAACCTTGCTTGTGCTTGGATTTCCAACCCAGTGTGCCGTAGGTCTTCTTTGAATGAACTTGCCATGTGAGATAAAATTTTAAACATTTGAAAGATAAAATTTGAAATCCGGTAACTACTACGTTGTGGCCTGGTACTTAGGCCTTTGTCTTCCTGGCAGCATACCCTTAGGGAGATGTTGCAGCGGAAGTAAGGTTGAGCTGAGTCTGAAAGATAGAAGGACCTTGCAGGGAGAAGGTACGGCAGAGCCAGAAAGCTACCTGCGTCATACAGCCATCAGTGTGCTCAAAAAGGACAGGGCCCAGCTGTCCTGTATCAGACTTGGGCTCGGCCTCCTATCATTGGATTAAGGGCTGGGGTTCCAGCAGACCAGCACAGGGGCCTAGGAGATGCACAGCTCTGCCTGGCTGCCGTTCAGTGGAGAGAGAGCTGCTTCTCTCTGCCCACAAAGCCCTGGATTGTCCAGGGACAGGGCTGGGCCCAGTGTTTGCAGGTCAGGTACCATAGCTTAGAGTCAGTTCTAGTGAATTAAGAACAAGGTGAGTTCCTTTCGTAACTCAAAACCCAGGTCTCGCTAAGACTTCTTGGGCAGCTCTTGGCTTTCTCAAAGAGGACGGGGGAAGATGTAGTCTTGAAAGCAAAATGTTAGATCAGGTCCCCATAGACAAAGCTGCCTAGGAGATGGCAGGGGAACCCACCCAGTGGACATCCTAGACTAAGCCAGTAGAGACAGTGGTTAGAACTGAAAAGCGGGGCGAGGTGGGGGCAGGTGTTATCAGAAAATGAACACTGGGGTCAGCACAGTCTTTTGTCATTGTTTCCAGATACCCCTGCATCCCAGGCAGGGTGCAAAATGAGTGATACAGTCTCCTGCTGAGGTGTTCACAGCACGTGGAGGAAGTCTAGAGGAAGTAGAGGAAGGCACGGACCTTTAGCAGGCAGAAACTACCGTCCTCTGGGGAAAGTGCTAAGAGACCTGAATAAAGCGATCTGGGGAAGGGAGCCTTTGCAACCTTACCGGAAAGCCAGGACTCACCAAACAGGTAACAACGAGAATGACGATGTGTTCTCCTAAGAAAGGAAGCAGAGTTTCTTCCAGTACTGTTTGAGATTTGAAAAGCAGAAAATTACAAAGGAGAGCCCTACCACATGACCTAGAAACTTACTGCGAAGTAAGAGTTCACTGGTATAAGTTGCCCTGTATGCTTTGCTTTTGCTGTATCCCATGTTTTTAGTATGTTACCGCCTCACCACTTATCTCAATGTGTGATTTTTCTTCTCTGACTCATTTATCTAAGAATGTGTTGGTAAATTTTTATGTTTGTGGCCAAGAAATGTACTCCGTATGAGTGTAATTCTTTTAAACCTATTGACACTGGTATTATACCCTTATACGTGGTCTATTTTGGAGAATTTCCTCTGTGCCCTTGAGAAGAATGTCTAATTGTTTTTGGATGGAGTGTTCCAGAGAGCCCTATTCCATGTGATTGGCTTGCATTTTTTCAAACCTTTTGGGTTTTTGCTGATCTTTAGCTATTATTGAAAGTAGATTTAGGACCCTATAACTATTACTGCTGAATTATCTATTTTTGTATTTTTTTGAGACAGGGTCTCACTTTTGTAGATCAGGCTGGCCCTAAGCTCACTGTGGAGCCAGGCAAGCCTCAAACTCAGCAATCCTCCTGCCTCTGCCTCCCTAGTGCTGGGATTACAGGCATGAGCCACCACACCCAGCACTGTGGTATGTGATACTGATTGCTGGTGGCTGTGAGCCACCACGCCCGGTATTGTATGTGGTTACTAGGGATTGAACCAGGAACCTCGCACTTGCTAGGCAGGCAACGGAACCACTAAACTAAATCTCCGACCCTATCTATTCTTACCTTTCACTGTGCCATATTTACTTCATAAATTTTGGGACTCTCTTGCTGGCCATGGTGGCTCATACCTGTAATCCCAGCCAGCACTCAGGAGCCAGAGGCAGGAGAATTGCTGAGTTCAAGGCTTGCCTGGGCTATATAGTGAGCTTAGAGCCAGCCTGAACTATAAAGTAAGATCCTGTCTCAAAAAAAAATTGGAGGTGGGGTCCTCTTGTCTTGTGTTTGAAATTTTTGTAATTGTTAAATTTTCCTGATGCATTGGCCATCTTATTACTGTAAAATGTCCTTTGTCTTTGGCAATAACTTTTGTCTTAAAGTCTGTTTTAGTATTAGTATAATATTCCAGTTTTCTTTTGACTAATGTTTACATAGTATATCTTTTCACAACCTTTTAATTTTTTTGTGCCTTTGAATAAAAATGGTGTCCCTTAAACCAGGAGTGATAGCTCATGTTTGTAATCCCAGCACTCAGGAGTCAGAGGCAGGCAATTGCTGAAAATTCAAGTTCAGCCTGGGCTACATAGTGAGGGACTGTCTCAAAAAAAAAAAAAAGCTCCCTTACAAACAGATTATATTTGGATCTTGGGGCTTTTTTAATGCATTCTACCAATTTCTGTCTTTAAATTGAGTATTGGCCTATTTATCATTAATATGATTACTGATAAAGTGATATTTATATTTGGCATTCTGCTATTTGTTTTCTCTATGTCTTATTTTTTGCCACACTTTTATTCTGCTACTGCCTTCTTTTATGTTAATAGATTTTTTTTTTT